>VYZX01002818.1:661314-819281 GCA_013401335.1 Brachypteracias leptosomus | reverse complement strand
GGGGGGGGGTGTCACTATTTCCTCAGAATTGGATGTCTGGGTCAGAAGAAGGTGGTTTAATAACGCTGGATAATTTCCTGAGGATGCCAAAGGCATGAAGGAAGATGGAGCATGGTGCAGGATGGTGTGGGGTGAGCTGGGCTGGGGTAACCTCTGTCCTCTCCAAACACCACAAATGAATTCAATAGTCTACAAAATCCATTATGAAACCAAGTGATGTATTTCCATAAACAGGAGGCTAAATATAGCACTTGGAGTTTTCTGTTCATGGGCCCTGCAGGCATGTTACAAATCTGTGTGAGCTGCAGCTGTGGGAGCAGGGCTGGGAGTGGTGTCGGGGGCCCTGGGGACCCTGCTGCCTGTCCCAGCCAGGGTCCTCTCCTGGGCTGCTGATCCAAGAGCCCATCTCTTCCCATTGGGGTGCAGAAGTGACAGCACCGGGTCTGTCTCCATCCCTGGCAGAGCCCAGCAGGAGCTGGGGCAGGGTGTAGAGGACAGCAACACACCCCTGTGAGATGAGCAGAGGCATCATAAATGCATCCCTAACCACTTGGGAACCCCCTGGCTCAACACGAGGCATTGCTCTCCAGCAGAAGCCATCTCCCAGCTTGCAGGAGCTGGCCAGGCTGCCCCATGAAGGGGTTTGGGCTCCCTGAGCCCAGGTAGGGGACTGTGCAGACACCAAGGATGATGGTGGCTTACACCAGCCCCGGGTCTGGCCCTACCGGCACTGCTGATGTGCCTGGGCCATGGAGAGGTTGGTGCTGCAGCTGCTGGAGCCCTGTGCTGTGCCAGAGGCTGAGGATGCCAGGGGGTTCTCCTAAACCAGCACCCCTGCACTCTGGTTTCCCAGCGAGCTGCTCACTGCTGATTGCTCACAGCTCCCAACTCCCACATGCTGGCAGAAGGATTTGAGGCTCCGAATCACATCATGGTGGGGGTTGGAAGGGACCTCTGGGGATCATCTTGGCTTCAGGCCCTTGTGCGGTCTGGGCAGGTGTAACCTTTGCTCTGCAGAAGAGTGGGGCAGACCCTTGATTGTTGGGGTAGGATGCTGCACCCTGCAGCACACTGATGGGACCTTCTCCATCCCCTCTTTGACACTATGCACCAATGCTCTCCATGTTGTGAGTCTCCCAGGCTGCCCTGCAGTGCTGCTCCTGCTCTAGGTGTTTGGTGGCCCTGCTCCCTCTCCAGGCTGGCTTCCCTGTCCTGTTATTTGTGTAAGTGGCTGCCAGGAGCTTTTGCTCCTCTTCCTCTCAGCCTGTTGTTTCCAGGTTCAGTGAGTAATTCCTGATGAGCTGTAATTTCTAAAATTAAATCCTTAAGATTACAAACAAGAGGCTTGAATTAATATTCCTCCAGTGTGTGGTGTGTTAACCCCTTCTGGGATGTCCCACCTGGTGGCTATGCCTCCCCAGCAAGCCTGGACCCCTCCCACTGGAATCAGGGAGAGCAGGATGGGACCTCTTGCTCCAGACCTAGACCCAGCTGAGGATGGGGGTGTTGCTCTGGACCACAGCTGCTCTCCATGCTGATCTCATCTTTGAAAATGTCTTATTTAGGGCAGATTTTTTTTTTCAGGCAGATCTTCTGCCAGTCTCTGCTTAATCTGAGCTGTCTAATTGGGGGCCCCTAATTCAGTTGAACATGCTGTTAGTCTTATTGAAACAGTTCTGGCCTCATGGCTTGAGGTTTTTTTCTTTTCCCTTTCTGCAGTGGATTGATTTTCCTGCCAACATGATCTCTCCCCACTGAAGTTCCCATTTCTGCAAAGTTCAGGCTCCTCTTTGTTCTAATTATCTCTGTCTTCACATATAGTGGGAGAGGCAAATGCTCTGGTCTATTTTAAGGGGTAATGGAAATGACAAACCTGCACAGCTGGGGAGGCTGCAGGAAGCTGCTGCTCAAAGGATCATCTTTGCTTGCCCAGAATCAAAGGAGCAGGTAGTCTTTGGGGAGCCCCAGGGGAAGGCCATGTCTGTCCTGGCAGGGAGCAGCATTGTTGTCCCCTGCTCCCGAGGCAGAAGCTGCTTTCTCTCTCCTGTAGAAAAACTGGAACCTACAGGTGCCCTGGGGATGCTCCTTGCCCCCTCATGTTACAGGAGCAGGTTCAACAAGGCCAAGTGTCAGGTCCTGCACTTGGGTCACAACAACCCCCTGCAATGCTCCAGGCTGGGGGAAGAGTGGCTGGAAACTGCCTGGAGGAAAAGGACCTGGGGGTGTTGGTCAAGAGATGGCTGGAGATGAGCCAGAGTGTGCCCAGGTGGCAAGAAGGCCACCAGCATCCTGGCTTGTGTCAGCACTAGCGTGGCCAGCAGGACCAGGGTAGGGATTGTCCCCCTGGACTGGGCACTGGGGTTTGTGGAAGGTGGGCTGTGGAACCACCCCCACGAGATGTTCTCACCTCCAGGTGGACAGGATGTTGCTCTGGGGGAGGGAAAACAGAAGAGGACATTGGCACATCAGTGTCTGATCCTGTTGTGTGCCTGGGGAGCCAGAAATAGAGCCTGGGAGGACTGGGGTGACTCATGTACCTGTGGCTGGGAACCGGAGACACCGTGTGTGCTGAGTGGGATGGGCTGGTGTGGTGCTGGAGCTGCAAGCTGCTCTGCAGGTGTAGGAGATGTGGGGCTGGGAGACTCGTGATTCAGAGGCTGTCACAATGTGAGGTGCTGGGGGTGGAGGCTGGTAAACGAGTGCCAGATGCTGCAAATACCCCAAATTCCAGAGCAGCTTGTGTACACCCCAAAAGTATCTCCAGGGACTCAGCCAGACCCTGAGCCCACTTAGCATGGTGCCAACCCCATGGTATTGGCTTTTCTCACCTGCACTAAGCAAACTTCCCATGAAACGGAAGATAAACCTCAGCCCTAATCGCTCAGGATTTTCTCTTCCTAAATGGCTGAAGCAGAGGCCATGTAATGTGAGGGGAAGAGCAGCCAAATGGAGCAGGTCACAGCTGAGTTTCATTCGAGTGGGGAGCACTAGAAGTTAGAGCCTGCTGGATCCAATGGCATTTTTCAAGTGAAATGCTCTTTTACTGCTAAGATTCAACTGTTGACAAAAAGGGTATTTTTTTAGATGGCTCTTCCTGACAAAATATTTGAAAGTGTGTTAAAATAGCTTGTGTGAAAACATGGATGAGCTTAGGCTGGAAGGAGCTGTGGAGATCATCTGCTCTGCCCCTCCACCAAAAGCAAGCCCAACACGAGCTACATCCAGCTCTGAGCTTATAACTCATTTTTGTTTTTCAGTGCAAATCTGAATTTTTCATCTTGAAGCAACCTTCAAAGTTTCTGTCAAAACAGTTTCACCGAAACTTCCTTTGAAAGTAGCTGAAAAGGGTGCGAGAAGGATTTCAAAACAAACTGTTTAGTGACCTCATCTGGATTCCTTTTAGTTACTTTGATTTTATGTTTTTTTCCTACCTGAATTAGAGCAGGGAAATATTCTCAAAGGTCTGGAGGTGGGAGTGAGCTGTGGCTGAGCCAGGTTCATCTCGCAGTCCCATGTGGGATGTTTTTTGCTGTGCTGAGCCCTTTTGGTAGCCATGGGGCAGCGACTGCTCTGAGGACAGTGGCACAGGTGGCCACAACTCTTGCAGATCTGCAGCAGACACAGGAGCTGGATGGTGGTATTGAGCATCTCCATGGCCTCAGCTCAGCCCTGGCTGGACCTGCTTGGTGATGGGCTACAGCAGATGTGGGGCTGGGAGGTGTGTGCAGCCAGACCCCTGTACCAAGATTTGGGCTGGTTCTGCTTTGTCCCCATCCCCCTGCAGAACACCACAATGGGTCACCAGCCTTTTGTAATGCCACTTGCTGCTCTGCAGCTCCTGCAAAGTCCTTGTGCCTTGGCTGGTAATCTCTATTTGAATAAAAATGAAAGGAGTTTAAACCTCCTTGCTGTGGAGAGTGAGAATGGGACTTCTAAAAGCAAAGACCACTATGTGCATAAAAAGGATCTGTATTTTATTACCCTCATTTTGTTTTTTCCCTGTTACTAATCTCATTATGCTTAGGAGTATAAATTTAGGTTGGCACAAATCTGTATTGCTAAAATATTTTACCTTAAGTTCTTAGAAGCTCTCTCCATCTGTGAGGATAATACTAAGTATTAATTAACTAGCTAATCCTATGCAGCGCTTGGAAAACATAAAACATGACATAGGAGCAAGTCCAAAGTGTGATTCCAGCCTAATAAAAAAAAAACCCTTTCCTTTTTCCAGAGGAGAGGGCTTGGGGATTTTTTTTTCAATGAGAACAGGGCTCAGCTTGCTTCAAACATCTGCTTGAAGCTGCAAATCACCTTTTTAAATCAGAAATGAGCGAAGCAAAGTGAGACTGAAAGATGGGAAGGGAAATATGAGCACGCTGCTGGGTGCTTGTGCCCAGGGGAGGCCAGCAGCTATTCCTCTGCCCTTGCCGTGTCAGCACGGCTTGCAGGTGAAGGGCTGGAGCTCTGAGCTATGTCCTGGTACATATGCCCTAGACTGGACGCTGATTTTTGCTCCCTGGCTCTGCTCCCCCTACATGTGTGGCTGTTCCTGGCTCCTTATCTTGGCATGTTGTAATCATAAAAATCTAGTTAGCAACCAACCTGCTCCCCTGTCATCTGGGGGAGTTTCTTTGCAACATGGTGAAGTACCTCAAAGGAGGGCTGTGTCCTTGTTGGTGGCATTAGGAGCACACATAAATAATGAGCTGGGCTCTACATTGCTGGGCTGGCAGCCTCCCCGCTCCGTGGCATTGCCTTGGTACCCTCTGCCACATCCTGAGGTTCACAAACATTTCAATCGTGTGGGGCAGGGTGTGTACTATAGAGCTTTGGGGGCATCCCTGAAGCCCAGGTGGTGGTGGTGGGGATGGGGAAAGGGCAGCCCTTGCTGGAGCAGGGTCTGGTGCAGCAAGCAGCAGGAGGCTGGGTTTCCATTGCTTTACCTGCCAGGTGGCTGCCCATGCATCTACAGAGCGTTTAGGGGTATCTTGAAAAATCATGGGGGGTTTGTCCCTGCATCACATGGGTGTTCTGGAAAATCCTGCCTCTCATGCTCATGTTCTGACAGGCTTTGCAGAAGCCTGGCTCTGTTTCGCTCCAGACAATGCCAAGTGAAATGATTACCTTCTAATATCATCTCAAAGTGCCAAGCTTGACATGAGGAGGCTCATTGCATTCAAACTATGTTCACTGCTGCTAATGTGGTCCATCCTTTCTCCTCCTGTGCTCAGAAGAGCTGGGTGAGGTGGTGTGGGGATAAGCAGGGCCAGCACTGGTGCCCTGCGTCCCCTTAACCTCAGCTCCATCTGTCACTGCTGCAAAGGGTATCTCAGCAAAACCCAAAGTGAGCTGGAGTTGGGTAACAGAGCTCCCCGTTGATGGGAGATGTCTTCATGTGCCAACAAGTGTAGCCCAAGCCTGGAGCTCACTGAGGCAGCAGTTGCCAGGTTGGGGCAGGGTGGGATTTGCAGCCCTGTTATCAGGCTGGCACAGGCGTGGGGTATGGATCTGCCTCCTGTTCCTGCTTTGTGTTGTGTTTTCAAGAGCACTTATGCTGAGCCATCCATTAGGAGATTACAAGGTCTCTGGGCTGGTCTCTGCAAGGGGATGAAGTCAGGGTGAAGGGTTGAATGTCGCATAGGAAGCTCCTCCATGAGGTGATGGGGTTGGTGTACTGCAGGGGGGATGGTGCTGGGGTCAGCACAAAACAAATCCTTGTTCTGCATCCATCCAAATACTCCATCCTGCCCTCTCTGGGAGCCAAGCTCTTTAAGACCTTTATCAAAGCAACACAACGATTCTCCCAGTCTCTCCTTCCCACACAGCCCAGGAGAAGCTGTGGAGCTTGCCTTTGGTGTGCACTGTTAGTAGGGTGCAGTGGAAACTCAATGTCTGCTTTGGTTGTGCTTAGTATGGATCAAGGGAAGTTGATATATTCCCATGTAGCGTTTTCTGCTGGAGATACAGACTCCACAGCCAAATGGTGGATAAACCTTGTTGACGGAGCCTGGGCCCATTTGTGATGTGGACACTTGCACTGTGCCCACTCATGTAAGGGGAAGTCCTTACGAAGCCATGCATGGTTCCAAACCCAAACCCACAGCCCTGGCTAACCCAGCACCACCACGTGAATGTGGAGGTCACAAGTGACAGTGTGCTCCTTTGGTGCTTCCAGCCTGCTGGGGCTTGAGTCCCTCAGATACAGACCTGAGGGGTGTGTCTGCTGGCACCATGTGTTGGATCTAAGTGTCATGGGTGCTTTCAAAGGTCCCAAGGGCTCCTGGGGACCTGAGCCATGCTAGTCATTTTGGTGTTGCCCTGAATGGCCATGAGCAGGTCAGACCCAGGTGGAACCTTCACAGAAAGCAAGAAGGGCTCTCCAGGCTGTGCTGGGGAGAGAAGGGAGCCAGTGACTGCATGGAACTGTGAGCGCCTGCCAAAATACCAGGCTGGAGCCTGGAGTTTGGCTTGTTCGGGAGGTGATTTGGAGAGAGGACCTTGGCTGAGACACAGATGCTCTTTGCTCCATCCCATGCAGTGCAGGGACTATTGACCAGCTTTGTGGTGGTTCCACTGCTGCTCCAAGGCAGTCTTGCAGCACCTGCAGGTCAGTGTGGATGTGAAAGTCTCCTGGGCTGTATTAAGCTCCTCAAGCATCTGGAGCCCACTGCAGAGGAGCCTGTGGGGTGGTTGGTGATAGCCTGGCTCAGCCTCCTGTTCCAGTGATTTTTGCAGAGACAAGTGATCTATTTGTAGGATGTCACTCAAGCCTGCGGACTGATTTTAGCTCCTTGATTTGCTGAGATGGTGTCAAGCACTGATGTGATGCTTGCTGGCATGCAAAGCTTGCAGTGGGTGAGGGAGCTGCCAGCACCTGTGCCCCGGAATGCTCCACACCCCTGGGAAACCTGCCCCCTGGGCATGTGCCATGGGAAGCCTCTGCAGACCAGCAAAGCCCAGTGGTCTGGCTCTCAAAGCAGAGGAGCCCTTTGGGCAGCACGTGGCTGGCTCGGGGCCAGAGCACTGCTGGTGTTTGCTGTTCAGAGGAGATGTTGTTCTGCTGCAGCTACAGCAGCTGTGGATGCTGACACTGCTCCTGACTCCCCATCAAACTCCCACACTCTGCTGCTTTCAGTGCCTGCTGCTTTTCTTCACTGTTTTCAACCCTGTAAAGTGCTGGGTGCAAACTAGGATGTACAGGGTGATAAACCAAGGTTGGGGTGGAGGTGTCATGCAAAACATGGAATCTAGTGGTCAGCACAACACATGGCAGGCTGGGACACCTGCTTCATCCCCAGGCTCTGCCCCACCTCCTTGGCTGTCTCTGACCAGCTGGTTCATCTCCCTGCACCCCTGTGAAACCATCTGTGAAGCCAGCATGGAAGGATGTTGTGATGGGCAATGAGTGGGAAGTATTGAGATCCTGCACTGAGTAGACAACTGGGTGCCTGGTTACCCAGTGCCAGCAAAGCCCTGCTCTCTGTTGCAGGAACCCATCTCTAGAACAACCTGTGTACTTCAAATGCTGCTCTGTTGGTCTTGAATCAGTGTTATTCTTTGAAAAACCTGCATTAGTATTTGAAGCACCCAGATCAAAAGAAATACTTTAAATAAATGCAGCCAGGTAGAGCGGGGAGTTGGGGAAGGTGCATAAACCAGAGGGTTATAATGCATGAAGTCAATTTTGGCCCTGAACATGGAGAGCAGAAAATCGAAGAGTGTGAGGAATTTAAAAGGAGCTGAGAGGCCAAGTGTTGCCTGTGTGCCAGGAGTCATAAAGCAGGGACTGTTTTATGCAGTGTGGTGTGAGGAGAGACTCCTGCCCAAACAACGCTCCTGACCTTGCTGTGAGCCAGGACCTTGCTTTGCCCTTTGTCCTGGGAGCAAGGCTGGGGCAGGGTCCCCATCCAAACTACCCTGTGCTGGGATCAACTCTTCTCCCTCTGCTCTTGTTCGTGCTCAGACTTGGCAAGTGCTGTCTGCTTGAAATTCCTCAGCAGAGCTCAGGTAATAGCCCAGAACCACCCTGCACTACCTGCCTGGTCCACAGCCACTGCCTCCCAGCAGTCACTCCTGCATGGGCAAGGTCAAGCAATGGGCAAGGTCAACTCCAGCAGCAAATGTGCTAGAAAAGCTGCTGCCTTCAACCTTCAAACCGGGTTTTAAATAGCAAATAAACTGGAACCCCTGCAAAGAGCAGTATCCCCCTTGGGTCTCTTACTCCTGTGAATGAGGCATTGCTCCTCAAAGTTGAAGATGCACAAACACGGCATTTCTTAGGTAACAAGACTGTCATCAGCAGAACTAGGTCTTGGAAGCCCAAAGCTGGTGCTGTTGGGCCATGCTGCTTACTGTCTGCACAGCATTTCTGCAGAAACTCAGAGTCTCATATTTTGGTGTTATGCAGGTTTTTTTTCCTTCAATGTTGAATTATTGATCCAAGTAGTAAATATCTGTTCTTCCATCATCCAGAGTCACAGAGCCATGGAAAGATTATATCATTATTTTAACTCCCTTGGTACTGACAAGGTTAGGGGGGAAGAAATACCAGCACAATGCCTGGGAACTGTGTTGGGAAAAGATTGTCAGCCAAGGGGCTGGGAGATACCTCTGGGGAACAAAACAGCTCCAGGGAAGTTAGGTCTCCTGGAGATACAGGATTTAAATGCTGCTGGACCTTGCCACTGTGCTAAGCTTCAAGCTGGCAGCGGTGGGACCGTTTCTAGGGTAGTTCCCATTGCTGGAACCCTCTGCACAGTCCTGTTGCAAGTCACTGCTCATGCAGGTATGTTATGAATGTTTTAGCTTCACGCTAATCTGATGTGATGTGCCCCATCTGTCCTCTGCACAGGGCAAGCATGGCCCATGCTAGCCAAGGTAGTGCTGGACCTGCAAGCCCTCCTGGCATGGACTCACCTCACACCAGCTGGAGGTACTTTTGTTGCAGGGCTCATGCCAGTTCTCTCTGAGACATAAGTTGGAAGCACTTTTTGCTGCTCTAAATGCACCAGGATTTCTGCCAGTATCATAATGTCACATGGAAATCGGCTCCTGCACGGTACCTGTTATTGCTGGACCAGCAAACGAGCCTAATGTGGACTTGGCCGATCCTCCCCAGTTTGAAGGATCGATGCAAAATTGGAGTGTGTACTTCCCCAAAGCCCAGTTAAAAGAAACTTTTCACCTGCAGACTGGCTGTTTCAGGAACATATCTCAACCTGACCTTGGAAATACCATTTCCAAGTGTGGTTGAGTAGCCCAGACAAGGCATTGCCTTCCCACAGCAGTACATGCACCTACTCAGGGATCTAGTGGTCATGGTGGTGTTGGGTTGATGGCTGGACTTGATCTTAGAGGTCTTTTCCAACCTTAACAATTCTATGATGTTGTGCTGCCCGTTTGCAGTCAAATCTGAAAGCACTTTGTCATCCAGCTCTGACCTTAGTCCATCTTTATCTCATAGCTGAGCAATTTCAGTGCTGCAAACCTGGTGCTGAGCATCTCCAGGGGATGGTTCCCCTCCCAGGGCAGGGTCCTGCTCTCCGTGTGGGTTTGCTGCCTGTGGGGCACCCCTGGGCTGAGAGGTATAACATGGGGATGAGGTGGAAAACCTGCACCTTGAACAGGATCCTTGGTCGTGGCAGACACCAGAAGCAGCCCAAATTGGTCATGCCTTGCCCTGTGCTGGGATGGGAATGTCTGAGCTGCTTCAACTGGCTCAGACATGGGTCCAGCTCCTGCCTGCCAGCCTCAAACACAACCCCCAGCTCCCTGGGGTGAAGCCAGGATACAGCCTGTGTTATCCAGGCTCCCCTGAAGAGCTGCCTCAGATCTGTTTATAGACACCTCTGAAATCCTCAGCCTGCTGAAGTCAAAGACTAAACTCCTGTTGACTTCAAAGGCGGGACGATTTCATGCTGAGCCTCTGTATCTCATCCCCTCCTCCTCAGATGCTGCTCCTGGACCTTTAGATATCCTTCTTTTTAACTCTAGATGATTTGTGCAGTCTGGAGCTATATTTGGGTTGGAATAGGCTGTGTTTGCCCCCCTAACAGCATTTGATGAGCAATTTTAAGCTGGGCTTTGCATCACTTGTCAAAGGGCTGTGTCACATGTAGGTGCTGTCAGACGTGCTTTCTAAAGGGCTGCTCTGAGAGCAGATGTCTTGAAGGCATCTGTGCCTTTAGGGGTTTTTTTTCTTCTGGATTTTAGATTTGTTCTGGCTTGGAAAAATACCACATTTCTCTCCCTGAAGAGGCATGAAGTTCTGCCTGGTCTATGGACTGTTGGAGCCTGGGGAATCTGTTTCAAGGGCAGTCCCAACCCTGCCTGGCTTTCAGCAGAACTTGATTGAAATCTCCATGGAACTTCCCAGTCTTGAAAAATCACCACTTTCTACCAGAAAACTGTTCAACTCTGAATTTTTCTGGCTACCAGTGACTCTAGGAAGCAGCCAAGAGATGCATTCTCCTTTCCTGCTTGTCCTGTAGACACCTGTGAGTGTGATGGGGTTCCTCTGAGGAAATACAGCTTGTTCCTCTGGAATGATTTTGAATTTACATAGTGTCACTGAGATCAGAATCTGAAACACTATCTCTAATTATAATGGAGCTTTTTCTCTGCCACTTTGTATTTTCTCTCAGCTTCACAATATTCTGGTGATTACAGCCTTTCCCCCATCCCTCCAGCCTTAATTTGTAGCCCATCACAACACTGGTTAAGAGAATCAATCTTTAAGTTCATTACCTCAAGCTCTTTCCCAATATGTTCTCCTGTAGTTTGAATAGATTGTGGTGTTCTTCCTTCAGATCTTTGTTCTCCTCTCTGGCTGATTGAGACAAATTACCCTGGGGTGAGGAACCAGCCTGTTGCTGTGTCCTCAGCACTGAACATCCCCAGTGCTGGCTCCAGTGAGCACAGAGTGGCCCTGACAGCCAAGTGCCCTCTGAAGCATCGCTCCTGGAGATGTCTGGTGGTGATACTGTGGAGCTTCTCACTGCAGCTCCACGAGGGAGTTGGCATTTCTGAAGCTGTGGTGATGAAACCCTAACACCAAGTTGTGTCCCCAGGGCTGACTACTGGGATCAGTTCTCTTTATCAGTGATCTGGGTGAGGGGATGGAAAGCCACCTCCAGCAAGTTTGCAGATGACACCAAGTTGATTGGGAGTGTTGATCTGGTTTGAGGGTAGGGAGGCTCTACAGAGGGATATGGACAGGCTGGATTGATGAGATGGGGTCAATTGTGTGAGATTCAACAAAGCCAAGTGCCAGATCCAGCACTTATAGAGTCATAGAATCGTCAGGGTTGGAAGGGACCTTAAAGATCATCTCGTTCCAACCCCCCTGCCTTGGGCAGGGACACCTCCCCCTAGAGCAGGTTACTCAGAGCCCCATCCAGCCTGGCCTTAAAAATTTCCAGGGATGGGGCTTCCACCACCTCTCTGGGCAACCTCTGCCAGTGTCTCACCACCCTCATGGTGAAGAACTTCTTCCTAACATCTAATCTGAATCTACCCACCTCTAGTTTTGACCCATTCCCCCTAGTCCTACAACTACCTGACAGCCTAAAAAGTCCCTCCCCAGCTTTCTTGTAGGCCCCCTTGGGTCACAATAACCCCCTGCAATGTTCCAGGCTGGGGGAAGAGTGGAAACTGCCTGATGGAAAAGGACCTGGGGGTGTTGTCAACAGCTGGCTGAAGATGAGGCAGTGTGTGCCCAGGTGGCCAAAAAGGCCATCAGCATCCTGGCTTGAATCAGCACTGGTGTGGTCAGCAGGACTAGAGCAGGCAGTGTCCACCCCAGATCACTCCAAGAACATTGAGAGGCTGGAGCATATCCAGAGAAAAGCAATGAAGCTGGTGAAGGGTGGAGGAACAATTTCTTATTCAAAAGACTTGTTAAGGTCTCACACAGGCTGTCCAGGGCTGATGGTGGAGTCCCCATCCCTGGAGGGGTTTAAAAGCTATGTAGGTGGGATGCTGAGGGACATGGTTGGACTTGGCAGTGTTATGTTAAAGGTTGAACTCAGTCTTAAAAGTCTTTTCTGACCTAAATGATTCTGTGAGCCTAACGTGGGCCCAGGAAGCATCAAGTGATGCTGAGCATCTCTCCATGGACAGTCAATACCCTGGGGTCCTGCTGCTGGCTAGCCTTGGAGGGGTCACCAGTAAACCTGCAGCTGGGCTTGCACAGGAATTTGCAGGTTTTTCCTGTAAAACCCACTATGGCATGTTCATAAGCAAGTGCTGGAGCCCTGGGCTCCAGGGCTGGCCTGAGAACATCCCTCCTTGCCCACCATCCTGCACCAGGTGCTTCAGCAAGGACCTGAGCCGGGGCTGTCTCCTGCTCCGCTGTCTCCTCCCCCCACAAAAAGCCAGACAATCCCTGTCCCTGCAGCAACATGCTTTATCTAATCAGGATCCCATGGGCAAAGCAAACCAGGAGACGTTACCTGTCGGGGTCAGGCTGATCCATGAGAGCTCTCGGGCTGGAGCGTGTGGGTCTGACTCAGCATCGGGGCCGTGTGAGAGGGGCCACATTGGGAAGATGGGCTATGGCTGTTTGTTTCCCCTGCCCTTCAGCGTGCAGCAAGGGCACTTTGGTGTAACGTACAATTACAGCTGTGCAGCAAACAGGGCTGGCTATGGAGAGTCCCCCCATGCTGCCATAAATCACCCCTCAACACCCAGCGCTACCTGAAAAGCTGGAGCTGCTCTTAGCACCTCGGCACCCCTGGTGGGAAGTGACTGCACGAGGCTCTGTTTGGATCCCGGCAAGCTCTTCAATAATCCAGGTGTCATGTATTGATATTTTTTTTAATTTATAAAGGCTCAAACTAATTGCTTTGGCCTGCAATCTGACTGTATCTCTGCTGCCTCTGGGAATCTTGTTGCTCATCACCTCACAGCACCTCCATCCTGCTCAGGAGGGGGCTTTGGGTCATTGCTGCTGCTGTGCAGGTGTTATTTTTATTTTCCTGATGGCAGATCTGAGGCTCGCTGTTGTAGATGCAGTTTTTATCACAGCCCTTCGGTTTGTCCCAGGGCCTGGGGAGCATCTTATGTCCCATGGCTGTGGCTGCAGGTGGAGGACTAGTCTGTGGGTCAAGTTAAGCATCCACTGAAAAACTGTCCATAATCACAAACAATTATTTTTTTAAAATGTGTTGGCCTTTCACTGGAGATATAGAAAGAAAAGGAAAACCACTTTAAAGGCTCGAAACATGAAATCTCAAGTGAAGTATTTATTTTAACGTTGCCCGCTTATCCCTGTTTCTTTTAAGCAAAGTGAGCTTTTATAACCTTGTTTGGCCACTGTCTCGGTGGCGTTAAGGATGGCAGTAACTGTCTTTTTGGGGGCGGATAGAGAAAAAAAATTAGTCAATATGTTCTGTTGAAATTGCTGCTGTTCTTCTTCTTGGTGTCTGATACCACTTCCCTGAGGACAAAGACAAGAACAGGCAGAGCAAGGGAGGGAGCAGCAGCGTCCGCCTGGGCTGACCCATCCTTGCTGCCCACAGAGCCCCTGTTCCCTGGACTAACCTGTCCTTGCTGCCCACAGAGCCCCCATTCCTCCTCCCCAAGTGGTTGGCAGCAGCACTGGACTCTCCCTCCGGGCTCCATCCACCCAGGAAGGTGAAAGGGGCAGTTGGGAACCAGGGCACCTTCGCTGGGGTGGGTGCCAGCCTGTCTGCTCTGTCCTTGGGAGCTGCCCAAGAGCAGCTTCCCGGCTGGGTAAGAAATCAGATTTGCAGCCGATTCCCTGTTCCCTATTTAATTTGGACCTGGCAAAAGCAAGGACAACAAGCAACACTTATTCAGCAGCCATGCTCAGGTGCGACCCCACGATGCTCACAACCTCTCCTGTAGCTGGGACTGTTATTTGCTGCTTTCCTGGTTTATTACTGCACCGCAGAGATGCTTCAGCAGCTGCAGGTCCCATCCTGCAAGCACATCCCTATGATGGTTTTCTATACGTGTGACTTCCCATACATCATGCCAGTGGATACAAGGCTATTACAGGCTCTGGGGTGCAGAGCTGGGTGGTGGCACTGGCCGTCCCAGCAACACCAGGAGCCTCTTTGGTGTTTGTTTGCTTCCCTTCATCTCTCTTGTTGACTTTGCAGGAGCAATATGTGTGCGCAGGGGACCTGAATACAGATGTCCCCGAGCGGCTGGGAGCTGAATCATGCCTTGCCTCCTCTTTTTTTTTTCCTTCCTTCAAACCTGGACCCCGCTGACATTGAATTAAGGGCTTTTATTATCACTTGTGCAGGGATTTTTCTTGTTCCCAGTGTTGTGCAGAGCGGTGGCTGTGCAGCCGTGCACCGGCGAGCTGCCATCCCGGCTGCCCTGCTATTAATAGCGGCTTTTCCCTTTCATGTGTGAGGCCCAGCACTTTTATTGCAGGCGAGCAGCAGCTCTTTGGATGTTCTTTAGGTGTTTCCAATTCTCCCAGCAATGTCTTCTCCTATTTCAAATTCTTGCTGCCTATTTTTATTTCCTTTTATCTCAAATCCTTTTTTTCCCACCCAGAAATGATCCCGCCAGAGGGCGATTTTGTCGGTAATATTGCTTTTGCATTTCAGACTTTTCAAGGACTAATGAACTTTATTAGATTATAATGAACTTATTACTCAGTGCTGCTGACCTGCTTTCTAAAGAACTTGAATTATTATTTGGAACAGGCCTGTTGAGGGACTGTATTTTTTTTTTTGCAGAGCAGTGTGGGTATGTTAACTATTCAGAGTCAGATCTTTTTGCTTGACTTTAATTATCTAAGATTCATGTGAAATATAGGTGATGGAGAGCCAAGGAGTGGGGACACGGGCTGCTCCATCCTCTGGGTGGGCTGGAGGAGCTGTGATGGGTTATTTGGTTCCCATCTCTTGCCTCCCTCCAGAGCATCATTCTTCACCCTGTCCCAAGGCTCAGCCCCTTTGGCTTCTGGGCTCTGGTTGCACCAGCACCCACCCTCAGCATCCAAGGGATGCTCTTAGTGTTAGTCCCCATGGATCTTGCACCCCTGTGCTGGCCCTGAGGGTGCTTTGGTGCCCATTTCCTCCTTTTAGGGTGTCTCCAACTGAGCTCTGGTACAGGTGGGTGAGCATGGCTCTGGAGGATGCCTGCTTCTCATCACCCCATGGAGGTTCTGCCTGGAGAGTGGGCACGTGCTGGGAAGGAGCACTGGGATAAACTCAGCGTGTTCCAGCAATTGCACATCCATCAGTGGCAATAAACCAGTGCTGCGAAGTCCCACATGCTGGGAGCAGGGGAAGGCAGCTGGGGTTGGGGGGATGATGAACCATCGCTGCCAACAGCAGGAGGAGCAGGGTCCAAAGGCTGGTGCTGATCAAAGGCAGCTCCAGCCCTTGATGCTTTCTTGTCCTGGGAGGCAACTTGGTGCCTTCTCCATGAGGCAGGGACTGTCTTGTGTGAGTTACTCCCACATGGAGTTACTCCTCCATGGGTCTGTTGGGCACCTTGCCCTCCCTAGCCACACTCTCACCTTCTCTTGCCTGATGGGTTTTGGTTCCCAGTTTTCACCTTTTGCTGCCTGCCTTCTGCTGTGTAAATCCTCGGCATTGTCTGTGCATGCTGTGCCTCCTCACCAGCCCTGCTGCCCAGCTCAGGTCCATGGTAGTGCTTTCTGGAACCCTTTGAGAACCCGGGGATGTCTGTGCTCCCTGGCAGCTCCCTGAGCTCAGCAGCACGGAGGTTTATGAGCTGGGGGATGTGTGCAGGGTGAATGGATGAGTCAGGCTTTGGCAGGGCACCAGGTCATTGCAAATCAATTTTCACCTGCCTGAAGCCTGCACTGCCAGTTCGGAGGAGAAAAGGGAGCGTGCAGGGGAGAGGGGGCTGAGGAAAGAGCCTCCCCTACACCATCAGGATTTGGCCACAGCCCTCTCCCGAGCAGAAGAGAGGAGCAGCCAGAGCTGGGGAGGGAGAAAGGAAACATAGGTCCTGGCAGCAAACCCCAGGAGCAGCAAGAGAAAAAAAGCTGCTCCTTGCTGCATCACTTACATCAGGGTGACATCCTGCAGGAGAGGTGCCCAAAATGTTCTGTCTCCAAAGGTGTTTTGCTGGTGGGTGGAGGCTGAGGTTGCTTGGGG
Organism: Brachypteracias leptosomus; assembly: GCA_013401335.1. Taxonomy (NCBI): domain Eukaryota; kingdom Metazoa; phylum Chordata; class Aves; order Coraciiformes; family Brachypteraciidae; genus Brachypteracias; species Brachypteracias leptosomus. The sequence goes on along the minus strand of VYZX01002818.1, from coordinate 803,166 downwards.
CTTTTAGGAGCCCAGAGCTGAGCCCAAAAGTGCCCATGTGTGAGGTGTTGTCCTGGAGAGGTGACTGTAGGGCACCTTTCTGCAGTACAGCATCTCCATAACGCTTTGGGCACCTTTTTACCCCCTTGGCACACGGGGTCATGGAAGTGGGGAAGGACTCACCAGCTCCTGGCAGACAGAATATGTGGCAGGGCAGTGGTGGCAGGAGATCCATGTGCTGTTTGGGGAGACAGCCCCCATAAATCTGTCCTGTCTCTGAGGCAGAGCTCACCCAGAGCGCTGCCATCCCCGGGGGCTTCAGTGGAGACCTAGGGCTTGACACCAGCCAGCCAGTTGCTGTGTGAGGGAGTTCACTGTGTCTCTTCACTGCCTTGGACCAGTGGAGATGCCCTCGTTGACAAAATCCATGGCAGAAGAAGGCACCCAGTGCTTCTTTCCAAGGCCTTGGCTGGCCCCGTGCTGACCTTCTTCTGCAGCAAGCCTTGCTGGGGACCCTGCTGAGTCTGGGAGTAATAAATCAGAGGAATGAGCTTTTTTTCTTTTCCTTTTAGCTGCTAAAGTTAGAACAAAGGGAGCAAAAAGCCTCCATGCCAGTCTGCTGGTGGGCACCAGCTAAGAGCAGCTGGGAGGGTTAGCAAACCCCCCCTGCCCAGGCTGGCAGGACCTTTCTTCGTGGTCTTTGGGAGCTGTAGGGGTAAAATACTTGTGAAGTGTGTGCACAGGACCCCAGACAGTGTCTGGTCAAGGACAGCCCAACTGCTTTTCTCTCTTGCAGCATCCCTGAGCTGCTCCCCGAGCTGCCTGGGTTTGGATCAGCCCAGACGCGATGCAATAAACAGCTCGGGCGATCCCTGACAGCAGAGCAAAGATAACAGTGACCTTTTCTTCTGTAATTATCTTTTCTCATAAAAACCGCATGCTGAATTTAATAAAACAGAGAAGGAAAGTGATGGTTTCATATATGCTGCCAAATAGGAGCCTAATCTATCCCTCCAAACCCAGGGAGACGTGGGACCCCTCTGGGCACTCAGGAGGTGATGCTGGCAGCTGGCTCTGGTTTGCATGGGAGGGTGATGTTGGCTTTCAACGTGTTACCTCTCACCTGGGTGTGGGGGAGATGTGAACTGGGAAGGCAGTTGGAGTTTTTCATTTCAATGCAAGGTGTAAGTTGGCCATCACCTGCCTCTGGGACCTAGGATTTCACCCAGGGTTTGAGAGCCTGAGCTGCTTTAATTGCATTGCTGGGGAGTCTGCTCAGCAAGGCCAGTTGCCCGGGATGCCTATGTGCCCACCTCTGGCTCCCAGCAAGATGCATCTGTGGTGCTGATGGTTTCCAGCCTCTCCCCTGGATGCAGAGAGGGTGTCAGAGCCTGGCCCTGCACAGCCTGTTGCCACCACAGGTGCTGGCCTGCAAAGCTGCTCACATCGGCAGCAAAACACGAGCAGGGTGATAAATAATGCACTGGAGATTTACATGGCTCCCCAGCTGTAAAGCTAAGGGGAAGAGTTAGCACTGGGCCACTTGAAAATTATGGGGCATGGTAAAAGCAGCCCCTGCCACGCTGCTGCTAGAGCTTGTCTGATGGGAGACCAGTGCCCCTCCTCCCCAGCTGTGTGCTGCTGGAGAAGGGTGCGTGGTCAAATTGGTACCTGTTAGAGGGGATCAGGGAAGGGGAGAGAGCCCTGGCACAAGGAGCAGAAGCAGAGGAAGGGGCTGGATGGTGCAAGGAGCAGTGCAGGTGCCTCTCTGCCCCTGTTGAAGACAGAGACATGGCTGGTTGTGGAGATGTCAGCACGCAGGGATCAAACTCCTGTAGCAGAGTCCAGCCCCAGGCACGGCTCAGGGCAGCCATGGGACAGAGCAAATGCTGGCCAGGCTGGATGTAGACACCCTGGGTGGGTGGGAGCCAGGGAAGAGGTGCCCATGGTCCCACTTGACTGATGGGCCAGGGCTGGGTGGTTGGTGACTGTGCAGCACCAGCACCTTGCAAAACAAGGCAGCCCCACCTTGCTTCGTGTTTTATTTAAAACTCATGTGTTTTCTTAGTGCTAAGAAGGTGCCCGTGAATCTCCAAAGGCTTGTGTTGTGATCCTGCCTCTCAGATGCCACTAGAGCCTGTGTAAGGTTTAGTCTTGGGGGGTGATAGCCCTGGAAGCTGGGGGCAGGCAGCAGGCAGCTACCTGCAGGGCAGAGCTGCAGGGACAGCCCCTTTCTGACCACAGCTGCTTCACTCCAGAGCTATTGCACCTTGCGTGTGTCCTTCATAGAATCCCAGGCTAGAGGAATCATCTGGCCCAATGACTCTTGGCAAAAACTTCATCTAAACAAGATGACCCCACACCCTCTGCAGCTTTATCTTGAAAGGGTTCAATGTTGGGGGCTCCACCATGCCCCTGAGGAGATTATTCCAATGGCTGATTGTTTTCATTGTGAAAAATTTTCCTCTTGTAGAAGAAATAGAGCAGCTTTAATTTCTAATATGTCCTGCTTATCACTTGATCTCAGACAGTGCTCTATTACTTAGAATCATAGAATTGTTTTGATTGCAAGAGACCTTCAAGATCAAGTCCAACTCTTAACCCAGCACTATCAGGTCAATCTTAAATTAAGACCTCTGCCTCTTTTGAGTGGGATAATCAGATATGCTGGTTAACATCACGTGAGGAGCTAACAGCTGCTTTATACTCATACCTGTCCTTGCATGTGTTGGCTGTGAGCACCCACATGTGGTGCAGAAGACATTGGGGTCCTCCCCATATACCTGTGTGTCCGGGTGAGACTCTACGCCAGGTCTGTCCCAAAACAGCTGAGACCTTCACGAGAAGGGGCAGAAGGGCAGAGCCAACCTCTGGGGCGGTGGCAAAAGGAGACGGATGCTGCTGGATGTGCTTTTATGGATGGATATCGCTGGCAATTATGATAATGGCCGGGATATCCAAACTTGACATCTTCCTCCTGGATGATGAATAAGCTGTCTGACTCCTGTTCATTTTTTATTCAAAACTTCAATGCTGGCTAATCCAGAGCTCCCGGTGCTAAATGCTAATGAGAAATACGTTGCCTGACTCCCATACTTAACAGCAGAGCAACTCCCAGGATCAAGGGGGTTAAGTATTGAAATAGTCTCGTACATTAAATAATTAGTAGACAAACAGATTGACTTCTCAAGCCATCACTGGCCCCATCTGTTTCCTGCCTGTTTGCTCCCTCTCTCTGTGCTTGATCCGATAATTGGGCAGGGCTCCACCAAGGGGCACTTTCCCTTCATCCGGGCAGTTGCAGCGTGTCAGGAGGGGGAAGGATGAAGTTGTGACTCTAATTGAGGCTGGCTGTGAAGCCAGAGTGCCAGCGGGCTGCACGTAGATGGGAGCAGTAAAGCTGTGGTGGGACAGCCACTGTTGGCTCTTGGGTTTGGGCTGAGGGCTGATGTGGGAGGTAATTAGGCAAAGGATGTGAGGTTGTGCTTGGCTGGAGTCTTTGCTTAAGGAAGGCACGAGCCCAAATCTCTGTGTGTGCATGGACTTGTGCTTGGAGGGAGAAAACAAGGGCAGGAACCCAGGAGAAATAACCCTGATGTGCTGCAGTCCAGCATACAGTGAAACAGCGTGAAATGGAAACTCCCCGGCCCAGCCAGGAGGGAATGCTCTGAAAAGCCATTTGCTGTGCTGAAATGTTGCTGTAAATGTTTCAGACGGGGGTTTCAAAGCTTTTTCTTTTATTTCTTTCTCCGTGCTAATGCTTGAAGGTTTCATGTAATTGCTTCCCTGTTTTTACTGCTCTGTGGCTTTTCTGAAATATCTTTGTTTTAATTACAATATTGATTTAGATACAATGCTAAGAAGACCCCTGCAAAAAGTAAATGAAAAGCAATTACTAGAGAGTGCTCTAATGGAAAGGAGCCTCACGTGGGGAATCAGCCCAGACCTCAGCAGTTATTATTATTTATAGAGCCCTGGAAACGAGCACTTGGCCAGCCTGGCATGAAGAGTTATGGATGGGCAGGCTGTTTCCATCAATAAAACACCCAAGCGTGCATTCACCCAGCGCCTGCAGGCAGGGACCTGCTGGTGGTCTTCATCCCAGGCCTGCCTCTGTCCATATCCAGGTCATGGAGAAAGCCCCCTCTGCACATCTGGAGCAGCGTCTGCACCCCAAAACACTTAGTGTAAAGCCTTGGCTTTGGCAGAGCCCCATGAGTCCCAGCCCATGGGGAGCTGAGGAGGGTGCCCACTAATGGCAGGGCATCCAGGTTAATCTTACTGAAGGTGGTTTGAACACGAAGCCGCTTAGTCGACCTCTTATGGCATATGTTAGGTTTGATTTTCTTTATTTGAAAGCCTCTGCCATGAGGCTGTTACCATGACAGATCACTGTTCAGCTGGAATGCCATGTGAGGGTGATGTGGGCTGGGGAAAGAAAGGCAGGCGTTGAGGGGGGAGGTGAATGTTGTCAAGGTAATAAAAGAAAAGAACCTGAGGCGTGCCATAAAGAGGAAGTTGACTTTTCCCTAAAACACTGAAGACATATTGCTGGGAAAACTCTATTAAGGATTTTAAAAGGTGAAAACCTTTCATCCAGTTGACTCGAGAAAGGTTCCTTGGCACCGGATAGATAAATAGAGGCTTTTGCCCTTAGCTATTCTACCATGAAAGGAAAGTCTTATGAATACTTGCCAGATTAATGAGACAGAGGACTCATAAATATGTCAAAAAAACACAAGGGTTGGAGATTAAATAGACGCTTCCTTGGGATGCAGATTAATATTCATGAGGCTGAGGGGGTTTGCCAGAGGTTGTTCCCCCGGGGTGGGCTGTGCCCATGGCCAGCCATGCCAGGCAGGATGCCCCCAGGGTGCCAAGGCTTGGTCTGGAGCAAGGAGCTCATCCTCTGATGAAGGTTTTACCTTGGAAGGGCTTGGCCAGGGCAGGCAGAGGAGAGGACCTTTGCTGTCCTTCCAGGATGGCAGGGCTTGGCCATCCCATGCCAACAGGGTGCTGTGCAGCTGGTTTCATGTCTGCTGTAAAAATCCACTCTTTATGCTGCTTAGATTGGGATGTTCATGGCTTGTCTTGGTAGGAGCAAGTCCATACTGGAGAATAAAAGCAGCGGCTCCTTTGGTGTGTTCCCAGAGTGCACTGTAGCCTGTAGTGGACCACTGTCATGGTCCAGCATCCTGCAGAAGCTGTCCCAGAAGTTGGCAAAACTGTATCTGCTGCAGTTCCTGTGCTGCACTGGACACCTCTGTGGAGTGTGGTTGAGACTGTGGGATTCTCTGCTTAGAACAAGGAGTTGTTGAGAGGCGTGGGGGTGAAGAGAGGAGCAGGAGATGATGCTCTCCGTGCTCACTCAGTGAATGCCTACAGAGAGGCTGCTTTTCTGGGGAAAATGTTGTTTTTCTCTTCTTGCAGGAAAAGCCACACTGTGGGTGGGTGATCCCCACAGTGACAACCTCCCTGAGCTGCTCCTGTGAGCCCTCAGGAGCTGCTCATCCCAGGGGCTGGTGGCTCCACATGTTCAGGCTGGGAAAGGGAGACAAGAAGCTATGTGGACTCCGCAGCTATTTCTCCTGTGGGTTGACAGTAACCATGTCATTTCTTGCTGACAAGTGCCCCCAGGCTTGTACCGGATCCTGCCCAGGATCCTGCATGTGATTCCCTCTACCCTCCACATCCCTCCCCATCACCCAGCGCCTGGAGGAGGGACTAACAGCAGCATTAGACTCACAAATACTGAATCAGGGCTGCCGGGAGGGAGGAGATCCTAGAAGATGTTGTGTGTATGGCATGACAAAGTGCTTCATGTTGTACAAGTGAGGCAGAGCTGCAGGGCTGTGTCAGGAGTGCTGCCCGTCCCCAGGAGCAGCCCCGCAGGTGGGATCTGCTTTTCCATGGGTGGCCATGGAAAAGGTGTGGAAAGGTGTTTAACAGCACAAGCTGGGTTTTTAAAGCGCAGGTTGAAGGTGGTGCTCCCTGCTGGCCCGAGGCTTGTGGGCATCTCACCTTCTTACACCTGCTGTGCAAGCCCGTAGCTGTGAGGACCAGCCTGTGGGGTCAGCTCTGACCTTGTGGACACCCTCCTGACAGACCCTCTGCGCTCCAGGGATGGTGGGAAACACCCTGGGGATGTCAAGTCACCACATGGCAAAAGAGAACAAGTCCCTCCAGCAGGTACTGTGGTCCTCTCTGGAGTCAGGGCTTGGGCAGGTGGGGATGTGGCTGAGCACAGGGTGCAGGGAGTAGCTGTGGCATGGACGGTGGAGCTGGGTGAAGGCTCCCAAGGGCTCGGGGAGCTCATCCCCAGTGGAAACCGCCCCACGTGTAGGTGTTTAATAGGACTATGGCACTGCATTAATCACCATGGCAACATGGCAGCAGTAAACAGTCTGAAATCAGCCCGGAAAATATCACGCCGCTGTTCACATTGGCCCTAATGCGAATTAACAACCAAGTTGGCAATGAGTCAGTGTAGCATAAACCGCAGCCATGGCATCGCAGGAGTCCCCCAAAGGGTAATTGCAGAGTGTGCTGGCCAGGGAGTGAGCCCCACACCCCCAAGAGCAGGGTTTGCTGGGTGCTGCCCCTAACAGGCACCCCCTTGTCTGCAGGCAGCTTTGGGAAGGCTGGAGTGAGGCAGCTGGAGATGCCCAGGGCAGAACATCCTCTCCTGCCTGCCCCATGGCATGCGGGCAGAGCCTCGGGGCTGTGGCTTCACCAGGATGGGCATCTAGAGGGTTTATGCTGTAAAACCTCCATCCTAGCTCGGTTGGGATTCCATCCTCATCCTCAGCCAAATGACAGCCCATTGTGGACTGTCCCTCCTACCTTGTACCCAGCCACTCGGTGTGTCCCTGGCACATCCCATTAGGGTTTCGAGCCTCCTGCCCCTCAACCACTGCAAGTGGTTGAAATATGTCCTCAAGCACAGTGTGTGTTGCTGGTCCCCACCACTGCCTGCCCTGAGGATGTCCTGGAGCCTTCCTGGGATGTAAGCCTTGGTGGAAAGCATTTCCCAGGCTCCTGAGGTGTTTGGGGTGTCCTGGAGGAGCACATCTCTGCAAGCCCCTGTGGCAAGGGTTTGCAGCTTCACCAAACCAGTGCCTTGTGTCTTTTCCCATCTGTCAAACATTGCTGCCTGAGACCAACATCTGCCCTGGCATATGCATGGAGATCGTACCCTGAAACTGCAGATTTTGCACCATGTCTTGTTTTCAAAGCTTCAGAAACCACTTGGCTTCCTGGCGTGTTCCACAGACAGGGTTTTGGGTTGGAAAAGAAGGACTTCTTCCCTCTCAGACACCTGGACTGGTCTGCACCATGGCCAAGAGCTTCTGGTGTCCACACCACATCCCCAGACTTCATGTCCATGAGCCCACCAGTCTGGTGCAAGGAAAGATTCCTTTAACAAAGCCTTTTTCCACATCAATTTTCAGTATTTGCCTTTTCATTAAGACCTCAAATCTTCTGCTTGCTCCACTTCTCTTACTGAGTTTCTTGGTGCCGTAATTTCAGAGGCAGTTTCAAGGTTAGAGCAAACTCCTCACGCTGCAGTGACTGCAGCTCTCCAGGGGAAGGTTAAAGGATGCAAATTGTTGACAGAGGGCTTTTCAATTTAGCATGCAAAGATCTGATGGTTGAAAGGTGAAGCTAGACAAATCCAGGGTAACAGGATGGGTGATCAGCAATTGGAACAATTTGCCAAGGCTTGTGATGGATTCTCTGTCACCGGTGATTTTAAAATTAAGATTGGATGCTTTTCTAAATGATGTGGTCATGTTCAAAAAGCATTAATTCAGGGAAACGCTTCAGAGGAGTTTGGGCTGGTCCTGCCTACCAAGCCCTGCATCCCTCTTAGGCTTCTCCATCTCAACTCTTTCTCAGCCTTGATCATGTAATTGCACAGTCCATGGGGCTGCCATGGGCCACCTGGCAGAGATTTGTCAACCTCCTTAGATGTTTGTGGGTGGTGCAGAGTGGCTCCAGCAAGCTCCTTCAGCCCTCCCCACCTCCACTCATGGCTGTAGTTGCTGCAGTGGTTCACCCAGCTCCCTCCTGCATCACCAGTGTCCTTTGTCCCCAAAGCCTCTGGGAAATCTGGCCCTCCTGGGCAGGGTGAGAGCACTGGGAGGCCACCATGCTTGTCAGCAGCATCTCACCTCTGCTTGGAGCTGCCCTCATCCGTCCCTCCAGCTTCAAATGATGGATGGCATCTCTGCCTTGGTCCCTCTCATGGTCTGATCCCACTTTTCATTAAGTACAACTACCAGCAGCAAATACCCACGTGTTCCCCTGTGAATATTGCTGTATGGGAGGATGGTACAGAACGTTTTGGCCCAGCAGCACCAGTGCACGTACCCAGCAGCCAGCCCCCCCCTGCTCTCTCACTGCTCCTCCATGCTACAAGGAAACTGGGGAGTTTTTACATTATTTTTATTGCTTAACGTTTTCAGCACACAGTCTCCAGAATGACTGTCCCCTTCCCTGCTCTGTAAGTTGGATGTGCCTCTTGGGCTCATTTAAACTGTTTGACTTGCTCTTTCATTTCTTTTTTCTGCTGGAATTTAGTGCCCAGCTGACAGATCTTGAAAACAGCATCCATTCCTCCATCCTTCAACAGCACATGTACTGCTGCCTCCTGCCCAGACCAGGGCCACCTTTTGGGGGGTCAATGTGTCCCCTTTGGTTTCTCACTCGTATTTGTGGCTTTTCCACCTGTGCCAGTGCCTGGTGATGCCCCTGGGTTCTTACTGGTGAGCACTGGGTCACCATTCTTGAAAATCGATGGGGCAACCAGCACCTAGTTACCATTAAGTGGTGGTGTTATTTATTAGCAGTAATTGAAATTGAGCTTATTGTGGTTTTTTATTACTTGGATATAATATGGGCATCAACTTGTAGCTGTACACTGAGAGCAGCCCAGGCTCTCCTGCAAGTGTGCCCAGGCTGGGCACTGCCAAGCTAGCTCACCTGAAATGCAACAGCCAGGGAGCAAATACCTCAATATATTTTCATCATTCTCTTGCTTTTCATTTAATTTAGAGCTATGTCGTTCATAATGTTCAAGCAAACCACTGTGAAGCCTTCTTGGGCATTCAGATCTAAGAATCCTTGTTTTACACTATATGTATGGAAAGTAAGTAATAAATGTCTCTAGCTTAATGGTCTAAAAGTCTGTCTTGCTGTGCAAAAAAACCCTAGCATCTCCAAATCCATTTTCATTTATAACATTATGAGTAATTCTACTGGCAGCAGTTTTTCCTTCCCATATATATTTATTAGAGGGAGAAATTCCCCATCCTAAAATAATGTTCTTGCTTGGATCAAATAGTTTTCAAACTCTGACTCCATGCTTAACCCTTTCCTTGCTCCTCATGTGCTGTTTTATCATGCAGTGTGCTGGGTGGAGTGTTCCCCTCAGAAAAGAAGACACCCGGGAGCACAGGGAGCAGCCCCAGCAGATGACTAAGAAGCAGACAGAGGCAGTGCTCAGAAAACATCAGAGCAGCTTCAGAACGAGCTGTGTCATTTTTGTGAGAGCAGGAAGCCACTGAGACTGGCACCCCTCCCTCCAAAGAGTAGAGATTTTTCTGCCCGTGCTCCTCAACTAATGACTGTGGAGTTGTCATTAGGGCATTTCAGTCTGCATGGACCCCCTGAGCTCAGCTGGGCAGCATGGGTGGGTGTCCCAGCACAACTAAGGGGACTCTGCAGGGTGGGCTGAAGTATCTCTGAGCTTTTATGGGCCTCAGCTTGGTGGTAATCATTCAATGGTTTGTAGCTGCTTCTCTGTGGTGGTGATCATGCAATGGTTCATAGCTCCTCAGATCACGTCACCTGTGGAGGATCCACCTCCCAGCTAAGCTTGAAAGCAGGGGGCCTTGAGAGGAGCTTCCCTTTGTTTTCTGATAAAATATTCCTGTGGCATCTGTTTCTGGCAACATGGGAAGGAGAGGGAGAGAAGCAGGTGCTGCCTGGAAGGAGGAAGACGAGGCCGCCATGCACAGGGCTAGAGACCTTGGACATCTTGGTCCGCTCTGACTGTTTGTTGGTGATTGGGGGCACCATCTCCTGATGAGCAGGGTATTTTTCATCATGTCGGTGACAAATGGCTCTCAGTTGAGTAGAAAAATGGTTTATTGATTAGCTAGCAGAGGTGCAAGCGGGGATTGTGCTACTAACAAACTGTGCCTGTTCTGCCAGCTGCTCACTGCTGAGGAGCAGTGGGGGGACCTGGCCAAACGTGACCTCGGTCTCCTGTGGCCATGGGTTCTACAAAACACAGAATGGGGTGTGGAGGAGCTTAGGGGAGCCTTGTCCTGGTCCTTTCTCTGGCTTGCTTTTGGGGCTTGCTATAGAAAGGACGTGTCACTGTCCCCAGGGCAGGCGACCACCTGGTTTCCAGGGGACTATTGGGAACAACCACCGATGTGACAGGACCAGCTTTGTGAGTTCTCTTGGCAGTCAAGCCCTCTGCTTTCTCATATCTCTACTTTCTATGTTCCCCCCAGTCTAAACCTAGCTCTAGGTTCGAAGCAGGCATCAGTCCTACTGAACTTGACTCGTCCATTCAAACCAGACACATTTGGATGCCATCAGTTACCTGCACTGTCTGGGAAGACTGTAATTCTGAAGGATTTCTCCATACTAGAGCTTCATTGCTGGAAAAAACAAGCCTAGTTAGTTTGCTTTCCCTTTTTCTGTTTCATCTTTGGCCTCTATATGTGTACCCACAGCACACCTTGAGCAAGCTGCACATAATTAATCACCGTTTGCTTCCCTGTGTTCGCCTGGGATTCCTAATCCGCAGTAAATCCTTTGGGGAACAGATGCAATTATGAAAGAAATGCTTATTAAAAGGAACTATACGTGCCATAAAAAAATGTCAGGACAATTGTCCTTTAGTTGTTTGTAATGCTGCCAGCTGTAATGTGTGATTCGAGCGCGGTGTCTCAGCTGTCTGCGTCCCCCAGTGCCGTGTTCTTCAGGGGCGGCTCGTGCTGGGTTTCACGTGCAGCTGCACAGAGCCCCCAGATTTCAGCTGTTCCTCCTGCTCCCTCCATCCTGCTCACACCTATTCTTAACTCGTCAAGCAAAAGCCTGTCACAGCCACAAACCTCCCGTAGCAAACACTATTTTTGATCTCTCCTGACTGAAATGGATGATGAGCTGCTTGGAATTAATATCTTCTGCATGCATCAATGTGCCCAGCCACTGGAAGGAGAGATATTTAAGTGATTTGTTGGTTTGACTGGCTTGGCAGCAGCAGGACTGCAGCAGCTGAGCTGTGAGTGTACAGCACCTTTCCATCTAGTGCTGTTTACTTGCCTGGTACGGAGCAGAGGAGGAGGTTACAGCCACAATCCGTGTGTTCAGGCTGTGATCACCACTCCTGAGGTGGCATTAGCCACCTGAGGACAGTGAGTCTAAGGGAATGTGGGCTCTGGGGCTGTGCTCTTGGCTTTGGCCCACCAGTTTCTCTCTCTGGATTAGCTTTTCACCCGTAAGACTGGTGAAATGATGCCAGCCCACTTCTGTAGAGACTTTGAAGGAACAGCCGAACAAATGCAGACAAAGATCTCCAGGAAAGCTCTTTAATAGCACGGTTGGGTAGCCCACGACTGAGGCCAAATAATTCTAGTGCATGGGAGCGTGTCAGAACAGGGACCAACTTGTCTTGGAAGAAGCAGCAGAGGAAAAGGGAGATGGTTTTGCTGTGTGTGTTAGGGATGTGCATGATGGCTGCAAGTGCTAGAGAGCTAGGGGATGGGGGACCTACTGAAACTGAGTGATTAGTAAATATGGTTGCATATTGTGAGGTTACTGACCCATGTATATTCAGGTGAAACAAGAATTTTTGTGGGCAAGTAGGAGAATCATCCAAACCTTGGGAAGCAGAAGAATTAGTTGCAGAGAACTATTTTCAGACTGACCAAAGCCAGAACTTTACCCTTGGTTAGTCAGGGAATGGGCAGAAGCCACCCCAGGGCTGTGACAATGCTGCAGGAGATTGCAAAGATAAAATCTGTATTTACAGAGGGGTAAAAGGAGGAGGCATGGATAATTGTTATTAGCATTGTAACCTAACAGGCTTAAAGTCAGTTCCCAGAAAAATCTCTTTCCTAAGTACCAAAAAAAATCCTTTTCAAAAGAAAAAACACACACATGTCAAACCAGTCTGATTTCCTTAAGTGATGAGACTAAATATTTTGGATTGAGAAGAAGCCAGAGTTGTTGGGTGTCTTGGCTTTGCTGTGTTTCACGATATTCCTTCTAACAAGGTTGGTGAGCAGGTCTCTATAAAACTGCCGTGGGAGAGGTGCAAAACATGGTTGGAAACCAGACAAGAGAAGTCAATGATTTGCTGTCAAACAGAAGGATGGATTGGGTGCCTTTTCGGCAGGAATCCATCCCTGATCTAATAGGAGTCAGTATTTTCCCTAACGATCTGAATGACAGAATATTCTCTGTTCCATCTACAGAGGTTCAAGATGGGAACTGGTGCTGCAGTTGCAGAGAAGGGGATTTGTACTCTTAACAGTGCAGACAATTAAGCACTGGGATGTTTTGCCTGGGGAGGCTGTGGAGTTTCTCTCATTAGAAGTGTTTAAGAAGAGTTGGGAGGAACATCTCTGGGGAGTGATGCAGAGCTAACCCCACCTCGAGGCAGGGCCAGCGCTTCAGGTCTGTTCCAGCCCTATTTTCTGTGATTCTGCATCATTCCAAAAGCAGTGTCACATCTCCAATGACTTTTAGGGAAAAGTATGAAAAATAGCACAACAAGCTGAAAGTGTGTGATTGCTATAGAAATAGTCTCTTTTTTTTTTTTAACCAAAACCTCAATATATTAACCTAGTTGTCTGAACAAGTGGCAGAAATGGGATAGCCTGGTTTTAAGCCCCATTGCCTGCAAATCTGCCAGAGCTCTTGCTGGCTTCCTCCACCCTGCCTTTGGAAAGCCTGGGTGGTAAGGTCTTACTGCTGTGGAGAAGCGTTGGATTTCTAAACCTAACATCCAAATAAGGATATTTGTATGAAATGGGAATGATTTTTATTTTTTTTTTCCATCGACTCCTCTGGCAAAGACAGCTGGGCATTTGGAGTGATGGTGTTTGAAATGCAAAACGCACCTCATTGGAGAGTTGTTTTGTGCCATTCATCTCCTGAGCACACTCGGGCTGCTTGTTTGTGATGCACAGCTACAAACCAGGCTCTCTGGAAGTGAGCTGGGCTGGCTCGGTGCTGAGGACGGGGGGCAGCAGGGAACAGCAGACACTTCAATCCCCACCGCAGCCCACACTGCTCAAAGCAAGATGACTTGCAAACATCTAACCCAAATGAGGAAGATGAATCGTATGCAAGGTCAGGCGTGATGCCAGGAAGCTGATAGAGGCAAAAGCAGTTAATTGCTTCAGATTCCAGCAACCCCAAAACGTGCCCTGTGTACAGACATCCACTCCTTGCGCAGCAGTGGACCTCACCCTCCAAACCAGCAAACCAAATAGGCAATGGAGGTGCTCGTCATGATTTTTAATGTCAAAATTAGATTCACTGTTGCCTTATGGTCTCTGTAATTACTGGCCATCACTCATCATTTTTCCCAGCTCAAGGGATACTCTGTTATTGACCTCACTGGGAAGATATACATACATTACTGAATGGAAATATCACCATTTACTAGCATGGAAAGGTTTACATTGTGGCTCAAAGGACTCTGGAATCTTTATCTCGGTGTACCTACAGCAGAGAAGAATGCCTGATACTGTTGATAGGATGGCAAACCACTGCTACTGAGGTCTTATCTTAGAGGAGAAAAACCTATTACAGGTTATTAAAGGAGAGCAGCTAGAGCAAACCACAAGAGCAAAGGAACTTGCCACAAACAGCTGAAAATACCGTGCCAGGCTAGGACAGAGCTGCCAGTGATGGAGTTGGCCAGAGTGCGTGGTGGCTTTCCTGATCCCAAGCTGGTAGGGCCACAAAATCTCTTGGGAGCATGGCATGACCACAGAGAGCCACATAAAAAAGGAAGGATGGTATTTCTCCTGAACCTGATGAGCACTGAAAGCAGGGAGAGGCCAGTGAACTGCTCTTGTGAAGCCTTGTGTGGAGCATCATGGTGGATGTTCAGCTCTGTGGCTCATCCCTGAGGCTGCTTGTGAGAGGCGAAGTGCTTGCCAGCTTCTGTTTGTCACTCCAGTGCCTGTAATGGAGAGACTTTGCTGTTGCCTCCTTTCTAGTGGCAGCCCTGTGAGACATCCCAGGGGCCCGGCAGTGCTTCCTAAACTGGGCCCCGTAAAAGAGCCCCATCCATTTTGGAGGCTACTGCTTTTTTTTTTTTTTGAGATTCATAGATTTTTACCCTGCAAGGATCGGTAGCTCAACACAAGCTTGGCTAAAGTAGGTCATGGCTGACAAGGACAGTGGGACCTGGTGGTAAATAAAGAGGTGGTGAGTCCCACTATCTCTTGGTGGCTAGTTCCCATGGCTAATCACCCCTGCTATCTCATTCAGAGGAGGAGGCCTTAGAGGACCTGGTGGGATGGGGAGAAGGGATGTGTGTGCAGGCACTTGTTTCACCACAATTTGTTTATTTTTTTATGATATCTGAAGAAACGACTGTGATTGAGCCCCATGCAAGAGCTGCGCTCTGAGTGAGTGTCTCTGCTGCAGCAAGCCATAAATTGGATGTGCCCTTGGTTTGGGCAGGGACCTGTGTGGCAGAGAAGACCCTTCCAGCACAGCCCCAGGCAGGGACCACCCTCCAACCCACATCATTGATGGGAAGAGGAGCAGGACAGCCTGAGAGAGCCACTTTGAGGCTGGGCCCCCCTCTTCCCATCCTTGATGGACCATGATGAAGGGAAGCCAGCCAGAGCTGCATCCCGCAGGGAGAGCTGGCCCTGCAAATTACAGTTTCTCTGCCTGCAAGTGCTTATTATAGTTTATTGAGCTAGGGAGGTTTCTCTGCTTTCTATTTTGGGCCAAGCTCCCTTTGTATTTATTTACAATCAGCAGAGCAGCTTGTAGCCATTGGAGTTGAAGAAAATTGCTGTGAAAAGCAGGAAATTGGCTTCTCACCTTAGGAGAGCAGGAGGAAGCGTGGCCAGGAGCTGAGTCTCCCCCCGAGGGACCCCAGCCCTGCGCTGGCTGCAGCACGGGGTGCCAAATCCACGGCACTTTTGTCTTGCCTTGATCCATGTCTCCACGAGTTCAGGTCTCTCAGGCATGCCTGAAGTAACCTCCAGCACTGGTTTGAGGCTACGTGGCAGCGTGTGCTGCAAAACCTGCTTTAGGTGGTCTGTGTTGCATCTGAAACCTTGGTGTCAGCTCATACATGTCTTTGAAAGGTACCTGAAGTCTTTCAATGATGCAGTTATCCTTGGGGATTTATCCTGGGAGTGTGGAGGAGTGGTGAAAGCCCCTGCAGAGGTTTCTGGGGTGCATAGCCCTGTGCAGCTCCATGTTCTGCACAGTTCTGGGCTCTCCTGTGCTGCAAACCAGCCTCACTGGCAGTGATCACACCCACCCAGGCATCACTGCTCCCAAAGTCAGAGCAGTTTCTAAGCTGAGAGATGAGAAAGCTGCCGTGTGTCGGGGTGACTACCCCAGAAAACCCTGTGGCCCCTCTGGTTTAGGAGATGGATTAACTGTCTGGTTTCACTGTGCTGAGCACGCAGCCCTCCAGCAAAGCCCGGCTCCAAAAGCAGAGGGGCTCAGTGTGGCTCTGTCTGTCCTCAGCCAAATCTAGTCCCTTGGAAGAGCAGTAACGTGCAGCTGCCTGGGCAGCATCTCTCTCCGGACCTATTGTAAATGTCATGGCAGTGTCTATAAGTGGCCTAACATATTAAAGATCAGGCAGCGAGGGGAGGGAAGATGACCTTTTGCATTTTGCCCAGAGCAGGCAAGGATAATGTAATTATAATTTCATGTAATTCATCTCCTGACACTGTGTAATAGCTGAACTTCACTTGGCCGAGCCAGGCAGGGAGTGGAGGGAGCCAGAAGGAGGGGAGCACCCCAGCCCCAGCTGGGACAGAGCCCCCCACTCTCACGTGCCTCGTCTGCTGCTGCGAGGGTCCTGCTTGAGTGCAGATGGAGCCCATTCTCCTCACGGGAGGCTGTCAGGGCCCTGGGCTCAGAGCTGCTGTGTTGGGAGGCCAGCAGCAAAAGCTCTTCCCAGCCCAGGGAGCATCTGGCAGGGCCGGGGCCGCCCACTCCGCCAGCCTCAATCTGCTCCTCTGTGTGGTTTAAACTCTTCTCTTTCCCTTCCCTTCCTGGTTTCTGGGGTAGTGCTTTTTGAATTGCCCCAAGCACAAAGCCTCTCTCTGGCAGCTGGGGAGGCCAGGGGCTGTGCCTCTCCAAATCCCAGAGCTGGGGGTATAGCAAACCCACTCCCAATCAAAACCAGCCCCACTTCAATAAGGCTTTTCTCTTGTCCAAGCATGCTAGACCTAGAGCCCGCATAGCACCAGACTACTGTTAATTAGCTCCTCTTTAATTTGCTCTGCTGTCCCTGGGCTGGGTTCACTGAGATCTGCTCTGGCTTGTCTGTAGGGAATGGGGTGATGGAGCAGAGCGCTCGCAGCCCCTCCTGTGCTGGCAATGGGGAGTGCTGTGCCCACTGCGTGTGGTGCAGGCTTGGGCAGGCTCTGTCTGCAGGAGGGGCTAGAGGCAGAGCAGGTACCGTGCGTTTGGAGAGAAAGTTAGACCTATTTAAAAGCTGCTGCCACCTGAAATTTATTTTTCATCACTAACTGATTAAATTCTGCTAGTTGGAGATTTTATCCTGGAGAAATCCTCCAGGAAGATCTAATAGCAGAGTCAATCTTTATAACATCAGGAACAATAAAACAAGAGACTTCATTTTGCTGCAGGTTTTTTTTTTTTTATCTGCGGATGCGTGGCTCCACGTGCCTACCAGCCCCATTATCATCCCAGCACCCAATAGGAATCATTAAATATTTATTTAAAAGGTTTTCATTCCAGAGTGGTGAAATAGGAACTGGCAAGGATTAAATGGTTTTGTTAAGATAAACAGTGCGGAGGAGCGAGCACCGTGTTGCATGGCTCAGGGGAGCAGGCAGTGGGATGCAGGGCTGGCTCTGGATGCTGCCTACTCCTGTGCTGCTCCAGGGAGCATCCCAAGGCAGCGCTGGATAAATTAACCAGAGGGTTTAATTACTGGATGAATATGGGGCTGGGTGATGCTGAGCCCGGAGGAGCTGTGAGATCTCCATGAGCTTGTAGCATGATGGCCACGGTTTGCTGTGGCTATTTGCCATAGAACAAAGAAGCAGGGATATGGGTTAGGGGGTTTTATCATCAAATCTGCTGCACTCTGGACTCTCAAAGCCCAGAAAAATGCTCCGGTCCAGCTACCACAAAAGAAACACCTTCATCAGCACTGGGCTGCATGGGCAGCACTGCTCTCCACAAAGGCTCCAGTACTGAAAACAATCTCATCAACGTCAACCTCTAATCCCTCTCTCCTGCCTCGCCCCGTGTGCCTCCTGCAGATCTATCATGCTACTCATTCTGAAGCCCTCCGTAAATGTATTTTTCCTTATTAAATGTTACACTGATCTCAGGTAGGTGAGAGATTTGCCAGCATTTCCCACCCTGCATGTGCTCTGGGTTTGCCTTCCTGGTGGCAGGGCAGGACATTCCCACCTTAGAAGTTGTTCGTTCCTCACATTAAAAAGTCTTTTGTGGTTTCCATACCTCTTGAAAAAAGACACTTAGGGGCTCCCCTCTTCCTCCAGCTTTCCTGTAACAGCAGGAAAAGCAGCAGATGTGACTGAAACGGGCTGTGCCTCAGCGCTGGGATTTGGTACCTTTGGTGCTGTTGAAGGAACTGGGTTTTCACCAGAAGGTTGGAAAATGGGAACCACACACTTTCTGCTAGGAGAGGCTTCTGAGTTATATCCCAGCCCTTATTAACAGGTAGAAAAGCAGGCTGGTGTTGGGGTAGGGGACCAGGAGCCAGCCCCATGCTGTTTGTGCACCCCCTCAAGCCCTTTTAAATTCAGAAAGAAAAACTCATGTTTTCCACCTTGCTGCTGACAGTTGAACTGATGTGCCTTTCCAAATCTATACCAACACCTAAGGCTTTTATCGGGATTGGGGGCGTTTTTTGAGCAGGCTAAAGGTGAAATCACAGCAGTTGAAACAACACGGCACCTCCCATCTATGGATTGAACGTAGTACTTACCCTATTATCTTATAACATTGAAAAAGGAAGCGTCCTACTTATTTTTGAAGCATAGATTTTTCTGCATGATGAATGGGAAGGAGGTTTTTTTGGTCGATACAATTTAATTATGCTACAAAGCATTGAAGAGCTGAGCTGCCACCCCTGGCCTCCCACTGCCCTCGGCTCACTGGGGAGGACAGGGGCTCACCAGCCAGTTTGGCATCATCCTACAAACTTACCTCCCTTTGCTTGGATTCCACCTGGCTTATTTCTTGTTGCATTTTGGAAGAGAGTTTGTTTAACACCCTTGATCTGTCCTGAATCAAGAGCTTCCATGTCACATGGAGATGTGTCAGTTCAATCCTTGCTGCAGCCACCAGGATTAGGGTGGCCGAGCCCCACGCAGGTGAGACTCCCCAACTCCCTCCTGAGCCAATCCAAAGGTCTGTCTGATGTAGGAGCCTGGCCCCCTTGTCTCAGAGAGATGTTGGTCCCAGCTGGCCTGGACCATGAAGTCCCTGAAGCCCGTTTAACCTCCAGCAGTGCTGGCATGAGTGATGTGTGCGCTGAAATCAAAGGGCCCTTTGAATGCTGCAGAGCATTTACATTCAAAAGTCTTCGAAAGGTTTGGGATTTATCTCCATCCTGGGAGGGAGCCTTATTAGTGGCTTTTGGGTACACCGCTCCTGAATAATGAGGACAATCCTGTCTCAGGAAGATAAATCCCAATATAATGATGCCATTGTCTTTCCTTATTGTAACTCTCTGCCAGCCCCTCATTTAACTGCTGTTTTACCCAAAGATTTTGACAGCCTGTTTTAGCACAGGAAGGATAATACAAAGCTTTTTAATTGCCACCCAATCTAAAATTAGCCCTTTCTTCTTTGGCTAATGAGCCACGGTGCAGTCCTTTGGGGACGGTGGTTGGAGCGTGGCCGATCCTGTCTCCTCAACCTCGTGGCCATGCTGGATCTGCTGCTGCTTTCCCATGTCCTGTCAGGTCCAGCACATCACCCAACCCCCTGTAGTTGGTGCTTTCTGCTCAAATCCCTCCTTTCCTCCTCCTGCCTGCTCTGCGCGGGAAGAGCAATCAACAGGGAGAGGTTTTTGCAGCTTTGCAAATTCTCCTACAATTATTGTGTGAACAAGGGTGACTGAGAGAAACAACCTTGGTACAGAAATACTGCTTGAGAAATAAATTTTGAGAATATATTTCTGCCGTGACAGGTACAGGGAGCGCCGGAGCTGGACTAAGTAGGCAGGTGGCTCATAGGTCATTATGAGTTTGAATCAGTTACCAGGGGGATGCAAAGGGAGACAGAGATGGATGTATTGTAAGAAGGGTTTCTGGAGAGGATTTGAGCAATTTCAACTAGCTGCCATGGTTGGGATTGGCTTGAAAGTTTCCTAATGAATTTCTTTGTCAGGAGGAAATTGGGCTGTTGAGCGGAGGGAAGTGCTGAATAGAAAAGCAGGCTCCTTCTGTTGGAAATCCACCAGTGAAAAACCCAAATAAAGCTGAAATTCCCTAACCTCTTGGGGTGGATCCCCTGGGAGCTGCAGCTTGCCATCTTTGTGCCTGTAACTCTCCTGAGGTGCTTGAGGCAGCAGCAGACACATCCCTGCTTGACAGAGGAGTGGTGGGACATGGAGCAGAGACCTGTCCCAGCTCAGTACAGAGGTGTGGAGGGAGTTGGGTCAGGCTGGTTTTCCAGGGCTTTTCTTTGCATAGGGCATCCCCAAGACCTTTATCTCGTGGCTAACAGGCCTGTGATGCACATGTATGCAAGCAGAAGCATCCCTGAGTCCAGGGTCCTTGGTTCCCAGGCACTGTGCTGCAGTGCTCAGATTGCTGCCAAAAAGCCACGTGTCCCTGAGGAAACTTTGGAGACTGATTTCTTGGTACAAATTTTCCAGGGGTTTGCAACCAGTTGTAGGCAGAAGCCTCTGCCCTGCCCACTGTCCCTGTGGGGCACTCACCAATGCTGGGCTGGTATCTGGAAAAGGAATGAACGCTGGGTCCTCCACTCTCATTTGTTATGCTGATTTAATTTTGGTTTTTCCCCAGATTGGTGTCCAAATGGAGGAAATTTTGAGCCACCTTGCGGGGATTCACACTGTTCCCAGGAGCGTTTCTTGGATTCATCAACAAGGTACATCCCCCAGAACCAAGCGATAGTCGTGCTGTGGTTATCTCTGTTATGTCCATAAACCACTTGGTCTCACAGGGAGAAAAGTTCCTCAACCATTACCTGGCTTCTTGGTGTTGTGGTTCAAAACCTGCTGAGCCTTCAGAAAGAGTCATATGGACTTTGTGTGCTCTGGGCTGAGACGGTAGCTGGTTAAAGGAAGATCCCTCGGGAGTCTGAACTGCCTTTTGTATTTATTGCAGCTCTAGTGCTTTCAAATCACTTCAAAGGTCTAATTTTCCTGCTTATATCTCCACAATGCAAATAGAGCAGGGATTGAGTGATCACCAAATAGCCACGAGAGATTCTGCTTGTCTAGCGATGGCTTTGCTGTGTCAATGCTCACAGGGTAGGGGTTTGTGGCACCTCATGGGTACAAAGGACCCATGAAGCAGTTTAAGCAGTGAGATAATCTCCATGGCTTGGTGCAGAAGATACCTAAGCTGGGTGAACCCAGACCCTTGCCCAGTCATGGGTGCTGCTAGTGAGAGTGACACTCACTGCTGCTGTGGGGAGGTGGAGGTGATCTCGTGATGGTGTCTGGCTCTGTCCGTGCCCGCTTTGACCCGTCCCTGCTGCCAGCGCCAACCCCGCCGTGCTGCTGCCGTGAGCGGCTGCGGTGCCTGCGGTACCAGCTGCTGTCTGGACATGAAGGACAGCATCGCTGTCAGAATGAACTGCCCGAGTCCTCCTCACCCCAGAGTGTTTCAGATTTAGAGCAGAGTAACTGGTGCTGAAGCTGATGGTGGCTGGATGCTGCAGTGCTCCCTGTCTCGATGAGCATGACCACCAAACCAGAGCTGTGTGGCCACCTGTAAGCCCACAGAGCAGTGGGACATGTGGTGGGGTGCGTGGTGGGACAGTGGGGGTTTGGCTGGTGGGACTGCAGCCAGCAAAGAGGGTTTGCAAAGAAGCTAGCTGCTGTGGCTCTGCTGGCTCGCGGTGCTCCTGCCAGGACTGGGGCCACCAGCAAGTGCTGAGGGACACGTTGTGCCCATTCCTACACAACCCCCATGATGCCGGTGGCCACCCCATCACCAGGCAAGGGGATGCAGTAGTGAGGTGGTTTCCCGATCCCAGTAATCTGCAAGTGGGGATGCTGGCACCTGAGATCCACTTTTCACCTCGCTCCTCCATTGAAGGAGCCATAACCTGTGGTTCTCATGACCCTGTAGTGGCATCGACTTGCCACCAGTTCCACTGGAGTGGGCACATGGCACCTCTGGAGATCTCTGCTGAGGGCTGGGGGGTGCTGCAGGAGAGTGAGGAGCAACCACATCCCTGAAGGCACAACCTTCTCCTGCTCGCTGGCTGGAGGCACAGGCAGGGAGAGGTTCATGTTAGGGAGCCAGCAGCTTGGAGAAGAAGTTTGTCCTTAGGATGCAGGAGCAGCCTGGAGGCTTCTTCTGATTCTTTTCCCCTGTAATGTGATGCTCTATGAATATTGTACGAATGAATACAGTTATGCCCTGAAAAAAGAAAACTCATTTATTTATGAGGTTATTTGATTTCCTCTGAAATGCCTCATCTAGCAGCCCCCCTCCATTAGCAACCCTCCGAAGCTATGCAAGAAAAAGCCATCTCTTATTATTTAAATTAATAAAGCAGCTGCAAATTTTTGCTTCATTTTAAAATATGACTATAGAAAATATCTTTCCATGGACCATTTTTCCTGTGGTTTTCTTCCTGAATATTCCTAATTATGGCCATAATTAATTTTAACGAGTCACCCACCATCAATTCCACTGTAATTTGTAAGTGTCCTGCAGCTGACTTTAAAAAAAAAAAAATCAAAGCGATGCCCTCCTCCAGCTGCTTCTTTAATGAAACCTGGGATTACTTAAGGAATTGGCACTTGGCCCCAGCAATGCAAAATTGCCTGGTCCTCAGTCAGAGCTGATGCTGTCCTCCCGTTGATGGATGGCATCATTCAGAGCTTTTATAGGCACAGCGAAAGAGGCCAATCTGTCCGAACTGATAAATCTAAATCCTTTGTAATATTTCATAGTTCCACTGGACATATGTATGAAGCCAATGTGATGCTTCATTTTCCTTGGGAAACAGCTCCTCTGAGGCCAAGGGACAACACCAAAGTCCTTGGACAAGCTTTGACCTCTAGGGAAGGAGGTTGGGAAGGTCTGGATGGAGGAGGTGGATGGAGAAAGGAGGAACAACAAGTGCTATGAAGTCTCATTTCCATCTCCCACACCAGTATAATGTCAGCTACCTCTACAAGAAGAGATTCCAGCTGCTTGTAGCAAGCAGCATAGGAGCCCTCAGAGGGCACCTCGGAGTGAGCTTCACTATGTTATTCTCACAAGAGCGAGGAAATTAGGTGAAATACCAAAGTCAACAGAATTTAAGAGCAGGGCTGGCAGGTGGGACAAAAAGGGAGGGAAGGAGCTATCTGAGGAGCAATCCCTCATCTTTGCAAGGACGTTTGCAGATGGAGAGCCCCCACTATGGCACCCACCACCCTGGCACCGTGCTCTGGTGGGACTCGGGGTCAGCGCTGGCTCTCCAGCGAGCGCAGCATGGACTGGGCAGCAGCAGGCTGCCCTCGGCCATTTGTTTCAATCAAGAGCCTGGCTGATGTCCTCATTAGAGCCTCGCAGCCGAGGAGCGAGGGCTGGAGGCCAGCGAGTGGTGCCGTGCTCATGGGGGCTCGCCGCTGACATTTCGGAGCTAATCAGGCCTGCCGCCGCTCGCCAGGGGTTTGACACGGAAAATAAAAACCCAGGTAGCAGCAAGATCCTCTGTATTATGGCATGGCTGGTGGCCAGGTCTCTCCTTTAATTTCTGTATGAATTTATTACTGACGTCCCCCTCCTTTCTTTTCCTTTGTGAGTGCGTCCAGAGCTGGTGCAGCTGGCTGAGGGGTCTGGGGCTGTGTGGCAGAATCTGGGGTGTGTTCACATCTACTCCCACAAGTCCAAGCCTGAGCTATTGCCACAGTATGTCACTGCTGGGAAAATGAATTTTTTTTCTGCTGGGGTGTTGCTGTGACCCTCCTGAGCACACCCCCTTTTCCAGCCCCCCAGCTGCACTGGCCATGCCCCCAGGTCTGGCCGTGGAAGCAGGGCTGTGTGGGTAGAGCCAAGCAGTGCTGCAGGAAGGTGGAGTTGGGAGGCACGTAGAAAATTCTGACCTCTCCTGGCAGCGATGCCAACCATCCCTGTTACAGCCCCTGGAAAAGCACTTATCACTGGGTCTTAATCTGCAGTAGCTACAAAAGGGATAATACGCCTGTCTGGGGAGCGCCGGGAGGCTTATCAGTGTTTATGAAGAGCAGCACAGAGAAGGACAGGATTCAGAAACCCTGAGTCTGTCCTCGGCATTCAAGGGACGGGCTTGGAAACAGTGAAAACATAGAAATATCTATTTTTTATCTCCTGCACTGCTGACTGCACAGGTCACGTTTGCAGAGCTCTGTGCACAACCAAAGTGTTGCCAGCAGTTTCTGAATGATGTGCTGAGGTTTCTCTGCACCCTGTGGCCGGCGTCCTGGGCAAACGCCCATCTGTCCTCTTGGGCTAGGCATCTGATACAGGCACCTTGGGGTGGCCACAGTCCCTGAGGGAGAAATATCAAAGTTAACATTAGGAAATCAGAAGTAAAAAGTCGTAGTTTTGCTTTAAATGCCTAATTTCCATTGCATTTGATGGGCGTTGGATGTCCAAGCAGACACCTCAGTGGCAGTGTGACTCCCGAGCATGGGAAGGGCACGCATCAGCACCATGAGCAAGGAAAACCAGGAAGGGCACATATTAAAAGCCTTCAATTGACTGAAAAGCCCACGAGGATGTAGGAGGCACTCGCTCTTTACGTACGCAAGGTTTAGCAACGATACCATGAAACCGTGAAATAAATGTTTCCTCTCTCCTGCAACTTGAAATGATGAAGTATGGGCTGACCAGCAGCTACAGCAACCGTTTTATCCTGCAATTTACTGCTCTCACTTCCAGCCTGGCCCCAAGAGCCCGGCTCCCTTTGTACTGTTTTTCTATTAGCAGGTTTTATTTGCGGCCGGGAGCTTTGTACTCGCAGAGCAAATCCCGTCTTTGCTCCTAAACCATCCTGCCTGGGCACGGTGCCAAGCTCCTGCACCGAGCTGGGAGAGCTGCTGTGCCCGCCTGGGTAGTGCTGGGTGGTGTGACCAGGGGGGTTCTGCCAGGTTATGGTGCCAGGAGCAGGGCTTGGGCCATGTGAAGATCAACATTGCACAGCCACAGAAAGAACAGGTCAAGGAGAGCAACTGAGTCCACCGGTGCCTCAGTTTCCCCAGCCTGTTTCCCCCTCAGGGGCATCATGGGTTGAGGAGGAGTGTGAGGGGCTTGGAGACCCCATGCTCTGGCATGGCCACCCAGGAGGCACCCCACTAGCCCAGGGGACCCCAGGGACACCTGAGGCTGCCCACCAGAGCAAGGAGCAGTCCTGGCTTTTGGACAAGCTCAGTTTTCCAACAGATTCCAGTGAGATTTGTTGGAGGTGCCCAACCTACCTCTAAACATCATTTTCCAACCTCTGCCCAGCTGGGGTCTTCTGTGGCTTTCTCTGGCCTCATTCCCAGTCGTCCCAGTCCCCAAAGAACAAACCCAGTTGAAGTTGCCTTGTGCTTGGCTGAAGGCATTTAATCAGTGTCTGGACGTGATGGAAATACGAGCTGCTCCTGAGCCAGTCAGGACACGCTCTTCTTGCATGGACGAAGATGAGCAAGGAGTCATCCGAGCATGAAATAGTTGTCAGGCTTCCAGAGGGTCACAAGATATATGGATTATGAAGTAGAGACTCCCACAGATCTCAGATTATCAAATATAAAGACTGCAGGAGAAGATTGCTTCAGTGTGTTAGATCAGAGGAGCGCTGTTCTGAATTCAGAGCCAGGCTGAAGCACCAGCCCAAAGGCTGGCTGACTCCCTGGGACTCTTGCCCATAAGATTTGGGGGTTGTCCCAAATTTAGCCGTCCCTGCACAAAGCCTCTTGGTCATCAGAATGATCTTGTTCCTGTCTCCAGCTCCCAGGGACGAGCAGGCTTTATGCACGGGTGTGCTATGTGGAGCAGAAGCCATCTAAAGGTTAGAGCACTTGGAGATCGGGATTAAACAGGACACTTTGGGCAGGTTAAACAGGAAACTAATAGGATTAGCAGCATTAGGTTTGACATCGGTGGGAGCTGTCTGTGCGTGCAGATCAAGAGCCTTTAGAACAGGCAGTTGCTGAGGGGAAGCCCAGCAGCACGATGGCAAACCCCAAGGAGTTGTCAGAGATGGGGACCCTCTGCGTGCCTGAGGTTCAAGGGGGTGCTTTTGCTGGTGGGAGGACCCTGCTCTGCCTTTGAACCTCTTTCCTAAGCCCCAGAGATAAGGACAGTAGCAATGCCATCACTGTTGTTAGTGCTCGGAGGCTGGGGAGGGCTCACAGGTGTTTTGCCTGAGGTGGGTTTTATCATGAGCTGCGGCATGTAATGCCCTCTCACAGGCAATCACTGTGCTGCGCCCCTTTTCCAGGCTACAGGAGATGCAGTTGAGGGTCACCTCCGCATTCTTGTGCCCCATGTGCATTGCCAGGGGCTGGGAGCATGGCCCTGGCCAGTTCTGCTTTCCACCAGGAGGAGCTGAGCCACTAACACAGATGATGCCCATGAGATGCCATGGGCATGGTGCCTGGTGACCCAGGAGGTCCTTTTCAGCCCTAGGTCCCTATGTCCCTGCTGGCCGAATCCTGCAGTCACCCTCAGGCAGTCCCTGTTCCAGGTTTAGGGGAAATGGAGAAAAAGCTGGGTGTAAGCCAAGGAGCCAGCAGAAAGGTGCAAGCTTGACTCCCTCTTGGTCTTTCTGCTCTGCCTGGGCCCCCTCTCTATTTCTTCAGCTCCCTGAGAAGCCCCTGGAGCTGACATGTTTCACTGATCTATTCTTACAGGTCCTGAACAAGCCTGTTCACTGAACCTAGCCCTGATAGGGACCATGGCCACTCGCCACCCTCCAGCTGGGTACACCACTGCTTGTTCCTTGTTTTCACTGCAGCCCACCAGTTACACATCCCCAAAGCCCGGGCTCAGCCCAATCTGAATTAATTGCAAGAGTCAGACATCAGCTGCCTTTATGTAACGCTCCTCTCTAATTCCATCTACTCGTTTCCTCTCCCCCACTAATTTATTCACTCCGGGTCTGTTTAAATCAGCCCAGCCTTTTTCTTTCTTTCTTTCTTTTTCACAAGGTCTCATTGTAAGCCATGCTCCTCATTCAAGGACTTGGCATTCCCCAAGTAGCTGGGTGAGCAGGAGCAAGCCCCAGGGGAACATCCCAGCAGGGCGAGTGCCTTCGCGTGGGTTCCGCTGTGCTGAGCCTGCTCCTGACTCCCCTCCTTCCCTAATTGCTTCTCTTTCACTGTTTTCATCTCCTGCTCCAGCAAAGACAGAAGCTAGACTGTTGGAACAGACCCCCTCACAGCATTGGCATATATATTTTTTAATTTTTTTTTTTTTTGAAAGATACATAGCAAAGGAGAAGGGTCTAGCTCACTCTTACAGCACTCCTTCAAATAGAAAATGGCTTTTCATTTAGCTCTTGTGTTGACAGGGCTCAAATTAAGAGGCAATTCAGGCAGCTCTCAGAGCGAGAGATGTGTGTGAGTCCTTCTGAGCAGGCAACGGGGCTTGTAGGGAATGCAGGATCCCAAATTCCCGCAGAGCTTGGTAGATAATTACCTTGGACTTCATCTTCACATTACAGTTAGCCCCACCTCATAATCCTGACTTAACCCAACCAGCAAACACCCTGAGCAGGGTTAAACACAGGTTATCCATCACTGCGCTGTAGGAGCCTCAGAGTGGGTTTTGAAACACCTGGGCCCTGCAAGAAGAGCTACGGAGGTATGAGGATCAAAAAATCACCTTATTTGCTTATCGACTTCCAGTAAAATCTCATCATTAGAAAAATAGTCCTGCCAGCCTGCGTGTGCCGTGCTTACCAAGGGAGGAGGCACAATCATTCCGAGGATGGCAGCGCTTCAGTGCTCACCCTGTGACTCCTCTGGGCAGACAAACAAGTGTCCCTGCAGCTGGCAGTGGTCTGTGTCTCTAGGGAGGGAGCAGAGAGCATTAGTGCTGGGAGCCCTGGGTGTCCCCATAGTCCAGGACAGGACTTTTGTGATGACTGCCATAGTTGGGAGCACAAGGCCAGCTCCTGTTTGTGCTGGTGGGGAGATGCTGCTGTCAAAATAGCTGGTGCCACGTCTCTGAGCATGTAGTGCAAGGCTGGTCCTGCCATGAAAGGACTATCCCCACAGCCAGGGCCGGCACAGTGGTGGAGGTGATGCTGCCGAGGATCAGATTGTGAATAAACAGAGTATTTTGCTCTCTGCAGGGTCCTAATATAGTGCCTCCTACCAGCTGTAACAGCACACTTAAATAGCAGTTTACCAAAACAAGTCCCAGGGAATTATCTGAAATCAGCCTCTGTGATGAAAGGTATGTGAGCTGCAGGGCTGCATCCTGCATAGGAGGCTGAGAGCTGGAAAACAGCAACAGCGTTGAAGTCAGAGCACATCTGCTGCACTTTGCTGCTGTTCTGCTACCCAGACTCTGAGGGAACACCCCTGAGCCCCTGGTGTTACCGTGCCGGGCACAGCAATGGCTGCAGCCCACAGCTCTGCACCTGATCCACAAAGTCATGGGGAGGTTTTTGCATGCGAGCTGGTATTTTACCTTCAGGAAACCAAACTTTGAAACATTCTCATCCTGAAGAGCTTGTCATTTGCTTGTTTTCTGCCTCCCAACCTTGCTTGCCCCCTCCTGTTGACCTGCACTACCTATCCTCGCAGATGCTGTTGTGTTTCCTCTGTTGACCTGTTTGCTCCTCTACTTCTGAGATAGCTAAAGAAGCATTAGTTGCTTGAGTGCATCGCACTTGCCAGAAATTTGGGGAATCTCCAGGCAGCTCCATGCAGCCCATGTTAGCCCAGGCAGGACAGGCATCACCACCTCCAGTGATGATGGGCACCATCCTTGGCCTCCAGAAATTGTCTGTGCTGTTTGGTAAGGAGGGCAAAAAGATAAAGCATCATGGCTAAAAGGCAGACAGATGGGATCCCAGTGCCTGGCTGCTGACCATTCCCATGGTGGGTTCATGCTGTGGGACAAGGACCAGGTATTGCTCAGCCCATGTGCCATGCTCAGCCCCTGCCAGTGGTCCCCAGCATCTCAAGGCTCAACTTGTGTCCTTGGTATTTCTCAGAGGAGCAGTAATCGGGGAAGGGGCTGGGAGGAGGCTCTGCCTGGCAGCCAGGCGTGCTCTGGGGTAGGAGCAGAGTCATTTGCAGAGAGACAGGCTCTGTACACAGATAACACCAGGGAAGGGAGGCTGGGCTCCTTTCAGCTCGAGTTAACCCTTGTGTGGGTCAGGAGCAATGACTTCACCCTGCCAAGACTCGCCCACTATCATTCTGCTCCAGTCTGGCTTTCATGAGCTGGTCTGACTTCGTAAGATAAAAAAAGTAATAACACTACTCTCTATTATTTATTAGGAGCCTTTATGTCTCCTAGCAAAAAAAGTCCTTCCCCCTCCCCAGCTTCCTCACTGGGCTGCTCCAAACAAGGTGTGGTGCTGCCACTTCGCCCAAATCACCCAGGATTTCACAAGGCTCCAGAAAACCCATCTCGTGGCTCAGGAGTTCTATTCCTGACATGACAAGCACTCATTTGGCTCCTGTTCTGCCCCCCTGGATGCCTGGCGTGGCCTCGTGCTCCAGCTCCCAGGCAGCCTGGGACACAGCCCTGAGCCTGGTGGGGTTACAACTGGGTGGGGTCCCCATGACAGCATTTGCCATGTGCCCCAGTTTCAGGGATATTACGCTCTTGCCTTTGGAATTCTTTTGTGTCCAAACTCTAAAACTGCTACTCCAAACGAAGCAGGTGTTCATTGCTCAACCTGGGCTGCGTGGGTGTCTCAGATGACAATGATCCATGCTGGATCCTTTGGGGTCCTGTGGATGTTTTTGAGTGGATAGGAGTCCCTGGTGTCCCAGCCAAGCTCTCCTGGGATGTTCACCCCACCAGTGTCTCCTCTCCGGGCTTGTCACGGGGACGGGAGCTGCACGGCATCAGCATCCCTGCATTGCCTGTGGTTTGTGTTGACTTTATCGACTGAATTAATTACAGCTGAGGTTCAATATTGAAATTACTCAGAACTCTGGATAGCCAAGCTGAATCAATTAGTTTATTAGCGGGAGCCAGAGCCAGCCCAACAGTGAAGGGACGCGGCACCCCCGGAGAGGAGGCAGAGCCACCGCCCTTCATCAGCCCCATGATGCACATTTAAAGCCAACTTTGTGGTTCCACCTGCCACCATAACTTTATTTTAGCCCTAATACCTAAACCCAGCCCTAATACCTAAACCCAAATTTAACCTCTGATATTTGCTGAGGCCAAGCTGGCTTCTGGGCAGCCCCAGCAGCAACCAGCAGCCCCCAGCATCCTCATGGGTGGCAGAACTCGAACAGAAGCGATGCCTTGATGGCTGCGATGCCTGTGACTCACATATATGATACTTCTGAGCCCCAAATATGTGTGTGAATAACAGCAATAAAAATATATCACTAACTAATATGAAGATGTAGGATTGAGGTTAACATATGGATACGTGCCGTTGGCGTGCTTCATCAAGCTTCCTGGGGTTTCTGTCAAGGAAAGGCTCTCTAACAAGTGAACACTGTGTTCATCTTACTGCAGCACACCCTGGACATGATGCTGGGAATTAAACGTCTCTTTCCAATTCTCCTCAACACCAGGTATGTCTCTGCCAGGAGGTATCAGGCAGGAGCCTGGTTCCCTTGCAGTGTGCTTGGTGCACAGCTCAAGGGCATTTTAAAACTATGGGCTTTAAAATCCATCCCCTTTTCACCGTCGCTGCTCTAGGTGTAGATTCAGCAACACCTTTACACATGCAAGTGTCTGGCTGGAGACTGGCTGGGTTCTCTCTGGAGAAGCACCTGGAGGGCTGGCTCTGCTGGGGCGTAGCTGGCTCCTCACAGGTGGCAGGGGTGGCATTGCTATAGCAATTGTCACCTGGGAAACAAGAGGTACAGAAGTGCCAGAGCAGCAGTGTTCCTCACATTCCTCAAGTAGGTTGGTTCAGTTTGTCATCCGGCCCTGGCGTGGAAACCCAGAGTAGAGCTCAAAAGTAGATCCTTCTCCATGCCCCAACCTTGCAGTTGGCCACGGCATGTGGATGGCACAATCCACCCTGCAGCAGATGGCCACCATGGCCCATCAGATGTCCCTCGTAGGTGTAGAAGAGGCTCGGGACCAAAAGGCATGGGTTATGCCCACAGGAAAAGATCCCAAGTCAAGTCCTTAGCTCCGTTCCAAGCAGAGCATCCTGCTTTGGACCAAAAATCCTTTTTCCTCCTTCTAAAGCAATTTCTGGGAGCAGAAATTTCCCAACCTTCATGGGGTTGTCTCCTAAGCTGTCAACATGTGTCTCGCTTAAATAAGATCTTCACAGGGATGCTCTTTGGATCCTTTCAGTTTTATTTATTTAGTTGGTTTAGTTTAAGATTAATCAGAAATGGGGAAAGAGCCAGAGACACACAAAAGAGGCTCTAAATAATACTGAGTGATTGAGAGCACCATGATTAATGGGATCTGCTGATGCCATTCGGGTGGAAGCAGCCTTCCGAAAAATAGATTTATGTTAAATGGAAAAATACAATAATGTCATTCACACCAGGAGAAAACACGCAGTGGAAGAACCTGCCTTCAACAGTCGTCACATATAATTCAGGCTAACAATGAACAAAACCTAACTTCTCTAGGTTACGTGTGTCCTGGTTCAAAATTCATTCATTATATTTGATTATCTTCAGTCCTCCCCAAGTGTAATATATTATTTCTTACAGAATTCACCATACTTCATATCAGGCATAGTTTAATATTTCATACAGTTCATTAAATAACACATTCAGTTCGGCTCACAATGCCTTATTCATAATCCCATATACATCCCTGTGAAACCACAGAGAAACAAAAAAATTGATGTATGGGGAGATGGAAGAACGAAGTGAAATTGTTCTGTAAAAGGACCCTTTGCAGCCGCAATAATTAAAGGAGCTTTGCAAAAGGAGAGGGAGAGAAGATGGTCCCTGGTCCCTGTCTGCTGGTGGGGAACTGGTACCCAGGCTCGCTCGGGGGATGTGAACAGAGAAGGCTTTTCAGAGGCTCAGGGAGGTTCCAGGAGCATTGGTTTGAGGCTGAACTGCCACAGGGCATTCCATCTGCCTTCATCAGCACAACGGGTCTGCATCCGCTTCCTTGAACTCCAGCTGGAGGACAGATCATCCACAGCTCCGCAGCAGGAGCTGTTGTCACCCGGCACCCCCGGGCAATACAAGGTGCACAGACCCCGTGGGGCAGGAGGGAGCAGGACCATTGGCTGAGCTGGTGCAAGGTTTGGCTTGGTGGCAAAAGTTCATGTGTGCTGGAGCAGCACAGCAAGATGTGAAGGCTTTCCCTTCTGCACAGTGAGTAGCATCTTCTCCTCAAGGCACTTTCCCTGATTTCAGAGCAGGACTTTGGCAGGAGGAGACCAAGGGGAAATAATTTGCTCCAAGCACAAGAAACTTTTATTTTGTCAGGAAGTTAGAAATATCCAGTAGTGCATGGAAATACCACCCCTGCCCCAGACCATGGCTAAATACTGCAAGCATCTCCAAAGAGGGTGAATCTAGTCATTGTGCCCACAAGGACACTGTCTGAGGAGCGCAGGCTAGTGTGCAGTGGAGTCTATTATTTCTTCATGTGATAAAAATTAATAATTTATACAGGGACAAAGTGCCTTCCTCATAATTCCTTGTGAGCCATGATTCCTCCTCGGCAGCACCAGGGATGCCTGAGGAGACCCAGGGAAGAAACAATGAGAATAGATGAAAATGCTCCCGTGAAGGGCAGCATGAGCAGCCCTTGTCCTCCCGCGCAGCGTCTGCTGCCCCGTGACCGCACGGGCTCGGTCTGGGAGCAGACAGAAGCCCCGACAATAAATATCCCCAGCAAAGCCATGCATACCAAATGAAGGTATAGATTAGAGCCAGTCCTCGAGAGCTGCAAATATCATCTGCTGTTCCCTACCAGGATTGTTCTGTCCTTGTCAGGAGGACCCTGTGGAGTTCCTGAGCTATGAAAGGAGGACCTCAGGGGATGCATCATTCAAAGGCCAGAGAACAGCCAGGCTGGGACTGCCCATGCTGCTCATCACTGTGTGTTCTCGGGCATGTCTCTGCACTACCATAGCTCTTTTTTTCCTCCAAGACCTGCTTTCTCTATTTATGCACAAGCTGCCAAGGTGAGGACGGTCTCGTTCATCATGCCGCACCCAGCAGAAGGGGAGCCTGACTCTGCAGAGTTCCCTGGTTCTCGCTCCCCAGCAGTCCTCCCAGATGGCAGCAGCAGATAAACCCAGCCCTGCAAAAGTGCTGGGTTTGGGCTGTTTGCTTCTACACATATTCACACTCGATTGTTTTGACCTGTGTTCACTGCTAGTGCAGAAACAGTTGGGAGTGGCTGTATTTAGACATCAGAGCCTGCCTGCAAAAACCACTGCAGGTAGAAGGGCAGAGAGAACGTCGTGTAACAGAGCTGCCAGTTGCAGAGAAGTGTTCATGGAAGCAACGGTTTTGTTTCCATCCCTCCAGGCCAGCTCTGCTCCACACTCCTGCCTGGAGCTCCATCTGCTGCAGTGGAGATGTGCTGGCCCCGGGTCCCTGCACTCCCACCAGCAGCTGCCTCACCGCGGAACCCCAGGACCCTGCAAGGCAATGCTCCTCACCCCTGCCACCCCGGCTGGTGACGAGGCCCCAGGGTCCACCCTGCGTACCCTTGGCCTCATTAGCATGGCTTTGCACAAGTGTGTCCTTTGCACAACTGCGCCCTTGGTCTCATCATTCTCTTTCTGTGCCTCTCCCTCCCTTTGCTGCCGTTTGTTGCCCTGATCCCAAATGCCAGAAAGTGTTTGGCATTAGAATCATAGAATGGTTTGGGTTGGAAGGGACCTCCTAAGGTCATCTGGTCCAACCCCCCTACAATAAGCAGAGACATCTCTACCTAGGTCAGGTCAGAACCCTATCAAGCCTGACCTTGAATGTCTCCAGGGATGGAGCCTCCAACACCTCTCTGGACAACCTGTTCCAGTGATCAATCACCCTCATATTAAAGAACTTTTTCCTAAAAAATCTACCAACCTAAATCTACCCTTTTCTAGCTTATAGGTCTCTATAAAGATGAAAACTTGCCCCAGTGCCTGGCATACCCAAGGGTTAGGGCTGGGAAGAGGGATTTGGATTTGAGCACATCAAATGGTGGTGGATGGGGCTAGCTCCAAACTCTCTTGCTTTTTTTTTTTTCCATTCCAGCACAGTAATACTGCCTCCATCAGCGGGCTGGATTTTCTGCCTTTTTTTCCTTTTCCTCCTCCCACCCAATTTGCTAGCACAGAAGAATTACAAGAACAGAAGGTGAAGTTAGATATTCCTCCTTTATTTTTATTTAATTTTTTTTGGCGTCCAGCCCTTGCTCTTTTGCCAAGCCACTCCAGTTCCTCTTCCCCAGCGCCTACACTGCCTGCCTGGTGCGGGGGACACATGGAGCCCATGGAGCATGGTGACCATCAGCTCCTCCGCAGCAGGAGGAGGGGGTGGCAGAAATACCAACCCGAAACCCAGGGGGAGCACCTGCGTGGGCCTGACTCACCCTCTGATGAAGCTCTGCTGAGTCAGCGGCTGAGCTGTGGCCACTGGCTGTCTCCCAGCAGGTGGGAAAAGTTTGTCTTCATGGGTGGAAGACCGTGGTGGAGCTCCAGCCTTGGAGCTCCCCACCTACATCCCCGTTCACTGCCCAAAAGCCATTCGGCATGTTTAATCATCCTTCCCACGTTGCTTTGAAGCCTTCCCAGCTCTACTACATCTCTTTTCACCTGTGCAGCATTCAACGTGTAGATGCACAGGGGATTTATACAGCTACAGCATGAATTTTTCTGTTTTGCTCTCTGTTCTTCTCTGAGTAATCCCTAACATTCAAGATGATGCTTTTTTTTTTTGTCTCTGCTGAGCAATGAGCTGATGTTTTTGGAGAACTATCTATTATAACCCCGAGATCTTGTTCCTGAGAGTTAATAGTCAGCTCAGAGCCCATCATTTTATTTCTGAAGTTGGGAATGGTTTCTCCCATGTGCACTGCTATTTATCCACACTGAATTTCCCCTGTCATTTTCTTGGCCAGTCACTCATCACAAGGTCCTTCTGCAATTTCTCACAGTCAACCCTTGTCCTTAATATCCTAAATAATTCGGGAGCAGCAACAGAAGCTGTCATTTCACTCTCCCTTCTTCTCCTGTTCCAGTGATTGTTCACACAGGGTCTTGGGGAAATTTAGGGGAAACCTATGGATCCACAGGAAAAAGATAACCTGTGGAAGGGGATGGGAGAGAAGAACCCCTGCAGCTGCCCATGGTCCCAGTGGGCATCAAGCATCTGGGGGCAGTGGGGACGGGCTCCAGGAAATCCAAGCAACAGATGCTTGCAGGGACAGTTTGTTTTGATGCGTTGCCCCCAAGATTTATCAGGAAATGAGGTTGAAGGGCCTTTGATGACCATAAGGAGGGAAATCTTCTGGTGGAGGGCTGGCCGTGGTTCTCCTGCACGAGCAGATGCTCGGCAGAATCGATACTCCCCAGGGAATTGTTCCAGAAGGTGGATGGAATAAAGTGATTCACAGTATTAAAAAAAATAAAATAAAAAGAGAGACATCAGAGCTCCTGGAAGCTGTTCAGTTGGCATCGCGAGGTCTGTGAATAACAGACGCCCAAGGGAACTAATGTTTTAAGCCAAAGCAATTTGGGAAACAGGACAGGCTTGAGGGGGAAAAAACCCACAGTGCCAGATTTTGGATTATGCTGCACATCAATGCTAAAAAAGAAGACACACATGTTGAGAATGTACAGCCGAAGAGCACATTTTATAACCATATCCCTAATGTGGCATGTGGTTCACTTGTTCTTATTATTGATAATAGCTAACTATAGCTATAGCTTCTCCTTTAGCTCTTCCTCCTGCTCTTCCCCGATCCACTGTGGGACTTGAAGAGCCTCTGTGCTCTTCACATTTCTGCCTATGTAAAGTGAGGAGGGGCAGGTCTCTGCTCCGACCAACTGCTGCAGCAGGGCCTGCAGAGCAACCCTGGGCAAGAAACTGGGGAGTTGGGTACATCTGGCCAACCCTTAGTGCCTGTTGGGAGTGAAGCAGTACGAGATGATTGACACCTGCTGGCATCTCCTGTGATTCTTTATGACTGTGTTGGGCTCACCCAAGTGCAATGTTACTTCACATGGCTAGTAAGGTGGTGAGAACACCCCGAGGAGCAGCTCCTTGGCTGGCCACGGGAAAGGTTTTGCAGGTAGGATGATGAAGCAACTGGCTTGGCCATGAGACGTGAGGTTCTTGTGATGCAGAGGAAAGGTGCCTGGGGAGAGATGGAGCACAGCAAGAGGGGCAGATCAGCTCCAATCTGAGTGTCCATGGTGGACAGCAAAAACACTGTCAGATTTCAGATTCTGCCCTAGATCTCCACTTCCCCCATTTTTCATCAGCCTACAGAGGAACCCATCCCATCTACTTAATCAGGCACCATGTTGGACCACCTATCTCCATCAGACACCACCCTTGAGAAGCACAGCTCCTCCCAACTCTGCAGGGAGTCGGCCAGGGCAGCCAGCCCATCCCTCTCCCAGTGCATTCCAGAAGGGAGGTGACGGGAGCAGGGCTCACCCCCATCCCCTGACTCACGGTGGGTCCCCGCGGTGCCGTGGGGCTCAGTGACAGCTCGGCTGCCTGCGGTCGTCTATAGCAACTGAACCACCTTGGAAGGCTGCGCTGCCTGTGTGGGTTTGAAATTATGTGGTTGTTTTTGTTCCCTATTGGAAAAAAAAAAAAAAAAGACAATCTGATTTTGTATGTAACTCTGAATAAATTCCTTGTTAACCTTTACAGCCATCTGGAGGGAGAGTCACTCCCCACTGCAGAGCACACCCGGGCTGTGGGAGGCAGAGATGCTTCTGCCGGCAGATTTTGCAGGAGCTGGTGTTGAGGGAGCTGGAGGGACCATGCTGGGCAGGAGCCGAGAGCCCCGACTCAGCAGAGCTGGGAGCTGCAGGATGTTGGGGTTCCGAGTGTCCTGGGGTTGGCAGGAGCCAGCTGGTCTGCGTCTTTCACTCCCAGCCCTGGGCACAGGGGGACAGGAATAGCTTCTCACTGCTTGTCTTAGGTAGGAACAGAGATAGGAAACCCCTTTCTGGGAAGCCCTGGGCTGACAGCTTGCTGGGGATCTCCATTTATTGTTTGGGTCATGCCACCTCAATGCCAAACTCCCTACGTGCCCCTAGTCCCCCTGAAGACCTCAGCTTTGGGGTTTGTCTTTAAGGCTCGAGGGTTCAGGTCTGCTCTGGGTACTCAGAGAATCTCTCATGTCACATGGGAAGAGCTAGAGCAGACCTGAAGGTCCTTCTGATCATCCATGGTCCCCAGGAGCATGATTCAGGTTGCCGAAGACATCTCCCTCCTTAGACTTCTCTGCCTTGGAGCAGTCCCCTGGTAAGTCTGCTTTGAACCCACAGGGCATTCATTTGCCTCTAAGAGCTCCTTGCAGAGTCTGTTACCATGGCTGGTGCTCATTACCTGCCATCCTTGCTATTTTGTTGACTTTCTGGACTGGCAGGACTGGAAAGTTTATCTAGGTGGGTAGTGACCTTATGCACAAGCCTGGTGCATCCCTCACTAGGCATGTCAGATGCTGTTTCTTCCCATAGTTGGCTCAGCATCTGCGTTTTACCCTGGTGTAGGTGACAGCTCCTGAAATCCTTTGTATGGATTCTTTCCTGGCTGGGCTTGCATCCCGGGTGCAGCGTTTCCCAGGAACATGGGGTGAACCATCAGCTCCTAACCCTGACACTGCAGCAGAAGTCCCACATGACCCACCAGTGTCTGGATGCAGACACCTCCTGGGCATTTCTATAGCTCCTAAACTTTCTTGGTTATTCACACCTGACTATGTCAGGCAAGAGGAAGAGCCTGCTCCTCCCTGGGGTTTTGGGACAGCGAGGGGCTGGGAATGGAGTGGGGCAGCGAGGAGGGAGAGAGGACACCAGGCACCCATCCTCCTGCCAAAGGCAGCCCAGCCCATCGGCTGAATTACAGCTCCCACAGATGAGGAGGAGAAGGGGAGTGCTGGCCAATAAACACAATGCAACTTTATTTTCTTTCTTTCTCTGCTCCTTTGAAAATTTATAAATATTTTGAAAACTTTCCAAAGGGAGGGAAAAAACAGCAAGTTGCGCATCAGTGACTCAATGAAGTGTCACTCTGTTCATTAAGGAAGAAGGAAATCAAATCATTACTGGAATTAATAAAGAAGAATCTTTGGGCTGAGTAGGAGAGAGGGAGGAGGATGCACTTTAAGCGGGTCGGATGTAACAACAGCGTGGCTGGTTTCCAGCCGCGCTCAGCTCTGTCTGAAGGTCTTAATTATAAGCAGCTCAGAAAAAGCCAATGAGAAAAGGAATTTACCACACAAAAGAAATAAATTAGATCTCAGATGCCTCTATACATATTTAATCGTTGGGATGCTGATGAAGAGGAATCTTTAATGTTTGCTGCCACGATCCAGCTCTGCCTGCGAGGGTTGTGGGACAGGCGCCGTGCCCGGCTGCTGGCAGGTCTGGCTGGTGGAGAGGATGCTGCTGAGGTGCTCAGCTCTTGATGCATGGCCAGCAGCCAGGGAGGAGAAAAACCCGACCTTTGGGGCTGAGAACTCGGCTGGAACAACGGCAGGGTCCGGCACCTCCTTGGAGTGCTCTCCAAGCACGATGACTTGGCCTTCAGAGATGCTGGAGGTCAGATGTTCGCTGAGTCCAAGAGCACCTGAAGCCCTGCAGGCTGAGCCCTCAGCCGCCACAATTCCAACCCTCTTTCACTGTTAAGCCACTCTCACTAAGTCCTCTCTGAAGTCATTTAATTCATTTTGCCATCTTAGCTCCGATAGCCACAAAGATTATTCACCTTTATCCCACGGCCGGTTCTGACTCTCCTGAACCTCCTTCCCATCTATTGATCTCCCGCAAGCTCCCAGGCAGCTGCTCCTACTGTATCTTTTTAAGGCTGCGCTCAGATATGATCTCTCTCTGCCCCTGTTTGTGTTTGCATAGCGCATCCTCATTAATTAGGATGTCTTGTTGGACAGAGTGTAGTCTTCGGGGAGTTCCTCTAGTGATTTGTTTACAGATGTCAGGTTAGCAATAAATTGGGAGGAATAATTGACCTTTTCTGTAAGACTTTGCTAATCCTGTTTCTTCTTAACCGTTTCCAATTTTTAGTGTACTGCAGTGTTTTTCCTAATCAATTGTTCAGACTGTGAGAACATTAAGGGAGATGCGATCAGGAACACGTCGCGGTGATGCAATTTTAATGATTCACACTCCGTTTCTCATTAAATCATTGCATTTCATGTTTCTTCAAGTGCTGACTTTGGAAGTTTTAAAGACTTTGTATAGTTTTGGGTTGCTTTTTTTTAAACAATCGTTGTAGCCTCCTTGGTCTGAGTTGTGTTGCTGTGGGCATGATCCACTCGGTGGGCACAGAGCAAAGAGCTGGTCCCAGCCTCCAGGACCTGCTGTTGTGCCAGAAGAGACTCCAGCTACTGAGCAAGAATAGTCAGCAGAACATTTCTATTAAAAACTGTTACTTTTAAACAAGTTAATTTCCCCCATGAATCAAGCCACTGTAAAGAGAAATCCCATGTGGCAGGCTAAGTATAATTGTGATACTCTCATTAGAAGTGCTCAGACTGAAATTTTTCCTTTTTTTTTTTTTTCTTTTATAACAAGAACTCAAACTTTTGGAAGTTAAACGACTTGGAAAAGATCCAACTTTTGTTTTAAAGGAAATTGTTCCGTTGTTATATTGCATTTCAGAAATTATAAAAATGCTTTAGGTTTTGAA
This sequence comes from Brachypteracias leptosomus, assembly GCA_013401335.1. Taxonomy (NCBI): domain Eukaryota; kingdom Metazoa; phylum Chordata; class Aves; order Coraciiformes; family Brachypteraciidae; genus Brachypteracias; species Brachypteracias leptosomus. The sequence goes on along the minus strand of VYZX01002818.1, from coordinate 763,751 downwards.
AGCAAAACCTGGGGAAACAGAACACTGCATTTCACAAAAAATGAAAATATTTGGGCTTCTCCACGTCAATTATTTTAAGAGTGTGGTAAGAGCTCTTGTGAAACCAGCTGCACTTACATCTAACGCTGCTGTTGACAGGCAACTGCAGGTCCTTACTCCTCATCCTGGACAATTAGCAAAACAACGATTAAGTGTTCTGCAAGGAAATCCTTTCTCCAACTAATCCCCTAATGAGAAATTCAGAGATTGACTGAAACTTATCAGATGAAGCCGATTCAGAGCAAACCCCCCTCTCCCAGAAAGGGTGATAACCCAGAGCCAAGCGGATTCTGCAGCGGCGGGGGCAGATGAGACGTGAGCTCCCCTCTCCCGGCACGTTCCAGACACCGTGGGACCCACCAGTTTATAACTCACACGTTCATTAGTACAAGCTGTTATCTTGTTTCACACGAAGCTGTCGGTTTAAGGGCACGTTGCAAATGACGCGTTATCTCCGGGCTGTAATTGCCTCTGGGATGCTCTGAGTTGTCGTTTCGCAGGGTGGGAGGCACCAGCAGCCTCCTCTGCCAGGAGCACCGGGATGAGGAGCTGTGATGGATTTTCCAGTCCCACCACTCAAATCACTGCAAGTGACTCTGGGCAGCCTGGAGCAGAAAGACACCTGTGCATCTACATCATTTAGTGGTTTTAACCCAATTATTTCTTCATAAGAAATATTTAAATAAAAAGGCAAGCCAGTGGGGTGAGATGCAGCACCTGCCATTCATCAGGTGGAAGGAGACTCTGGATATTTCGTTTAGAATTAAAAAGTCATGTTTATAATTTTAAAGGGTTTTTTAATATTAGATATATCTTTTTATTTTAAAAAATTACATTAAAATTAATTAAAATAAAACCCCTCCATGCATTTCAGGCAGTCTCTCGCCAAAGGTACTCTTGACCTCTCAGGTTTTCCAGCAAGCCTTGGGAAAACGAGCTGGTGGCTGAGTCTTTGTAGCCAGGAGGTAAATCCAGTTTCCTTGCTCTCATTCAGGAGCTCTGGGCTTACGGGGCACAGTATTTTGAGCGCTGCTCCCCAAGGTACAGCAGCATTGCCCAGGGTACAGGCTGACATGTCCCTTTGGACTCAGTTCCCACTCACAGCTCTGGTGGCACCTCCTTGGTGGCTCTGCCCTGTCCCCAAGGACAAGGCAGCCTCCTGGGAGATGGCAGCACCATGGTTATCTTTACTCTGCCCTGGGAAAACCTTCTGCTCTGGGAATATTCCTTGCCTGCTCAGGTCTGCTGTCACCACGTAGGTTTGTGACAGCACTCTCCCCCTCTGTCCATAATCACCATGGGGAGGGATAGACAGAGATGCTCCACTGCGTACGCACTCCGAGGGACAGATGGCATCATCCTCACAGAGATTTACGCTCCTCAGGACAGGAAAACAAGCTCACCGTGTTTCAAACGAGGCCATTTCCAGCTGTCAGGGGAGGGGAGCGTGCTGGGAGCTGGACTGTGAATGCCTCTGCCTTGCTTCAGCTGCTCATGGCTCCAGCGTGCTGCTCCCTCCCAGCAGGAGCAAAACTCCTCCTCACAGCCTGGAGAGGATCTCCTGCTTCCTCCCCACACGAGTGAGCTCTTGCTCCCATCCCAGAGGGTGCGTTTAGTTATACACTAAAACCAGACCCATCTAGTTGGGTTTTCTTATTTCCAAAACTAATGAGGTTTGGTCATTACGATCTTAATTTTAGGCTTAATTTAGGGTGAGCCATCAGGTTCCTATGGGCTTTGCCTGGAGGAGCACAGTGGGATCCATCCCCCTTTGGTTTTGGGTTCATTCAGGGTTATTTTTACACGTTTCTAGCCCATGCCTGTTTATGGGCTACACTCTCCCCGCTCCCATTGGTGTATGCAGTGAGCTGAGCCACAATTATTAAGGTTTGTTTGAACTTCTCTCTGGATGATATGAGTTCTTTAATGGAGGGGAAAATCATGCAATTGCTCAAAGCTAAGCAAAATTTAAGCTAAAGAGGTCAGTAATAACTAAAATAAACCCAAGCCAACAGGACAGACAAGAGATGTCTGACTGCTCTACAGCTTGGACAATCTGCCAGTCATCCCATCCCAGGGAAAGTTGCAGCTGTAGCAAAAGTCTCTTAAATAACTTTTACCATAATGATTAAAATTAAAATAAGTGTATCTTAAGCCAAAATATGTTCAAACCCAGACAAGGCCTGTGAAATGTTGTGGCTAATTACTGCAGATGCTTGGCAACACCACACTGGCTAGGGCCAGGGCTGCACTTCTTGGGGATGAAATATTTGCCATCTCCACGTGTCCTGGTTTTGCTGGGACAGGATCCTGGGCCAGCCATGGTCTGCAGGACATGAGCAGTTTGGAGTCAGCCAGGAGCTTAATTTGGGAGGGGCAAAAGTCAGGGCAGCTGCCTGGAGCTGGCTACAGGTGTATCCCATACGATAGTCATCAAGCCCAGTATAAAGGGAGAGGTCTGGTGAGGGGAGAGGCTCCTCCTGATCTTGCTTCTCCTTTTCTTCCTTCTTCTCCTTGACCCTGGAGGGACTCACTCACTCACTCACCATTCTGCTCCTGAGGATGCTTTTCTGCTCGTTGTGACTGCCGTACGTTCCCTGGGCTGAGTATAACTTTATGTACTTTACGCTGGTGTTATTTAGGCTTTCATTAAATCTGTTTTCATTTCAAGCCGTGGGTCCCCTCTCCTTTTCCTGATCCCCCTTCTCTGCTGGGGAGGGGTCACTGGGTGATAGAGCAACTGCTGTATTTAATCCTGGGAAGGGGCTAAATATAGGCATGACATGAAAGCAAAAAGCCCCAAATAGGAGCATGGCAGAGAAGCAAGGAGGTCCAGGCCCAAACAATGCAAATAGAAATAAGAATACTGAATGGCAAAAGCCTTTTTACTTTTTAGTTGGTGTAGCCAAGTAATGTTCTGAGCCACAATTTCTTGTCCTAGATGTTAACCAGAGGTCTGTGCAGTGAGCAGACACTGCAGTGGTAAGTTCAGTAGTCATTCCTAGCTGGCATGCTGTGATTGACAGCTCTGTCCTGGTGGTACCTGTGCTCCACAGCTCCTGCTCCTCAGCCAGCCCCGTCTGACAGATGGTCTGATCTTGACCTGCTTCTGCTGATTGGAAGGGCTGAATGCATCTTCCCCATGCATGCACTAACACAGCTGAGGTCTCAGGTGTACCCAGCTTGACATCTCCATGATCTTGCAGGCTCTACTCCCATAGGATTATTCCCATGTGAGGACCTTAGTGCCTACCTGCCTGCCAAAAAAAGAGCTTCCAGGGCTGCTGAGAAGGACTTTGACTGAAGGTGGCCATTAAGCACTGCAGGTGGAGGGGCTGCTCCATCCCCCCCAGCTCCATGGCAGGATTGACTGTGCTGTTACACGGTGGAGAACCTCAGAGAATCTCTGCATAGATTTAACTGCCTGACAAACGCAGGACCCGTGTTAAGGTATCTGAGTTTAGAGCTTGTTTTATGAGATTGACCATATAATAAATCTAGAAGTGCTGAGCTCAGCAGCCTTCCTCAAGCAACTGCAACTAATGGTTACCTCCAGAACTGCTACAGGCACAGCGCGGTGTGATGTCTGCGAGGCTGTAAAAACAGAAAACTGCAGATGTAAAAACTGCAGCGAGCCGGTGGCTGGAGCCAGCCCTTTGCCAAGAGCCATTAGCAGACCTGGGAGAAGTGACTGGAACTTTGGGACATGTGTGATCAAATAGAGAGGTGCATGTGATGTCGTGTTTGATGTTCTACTGGAAAGTCAGACCTCCATCCCCCCAGGTCTTCCTGCCCATCTCCATCAGAGGATTGTGTGTGGAACCAGGGTCCTTCCAAGCAGCGTTGACCCTATGACCGTCTCCATGAAGGTCACCTCCAGCACCTTGGCCTGCAGCATTCCTTTAGGATGGCCAGAGTCTGAGTGCAGAGCCCTCAGAGAGGAGGCTCTTTCTTGTTGGGTTGATATAATGCAGATCAAATAGGTAGGAAAGGGCAGAGGAAAGGGCAACCCTGCTGCACTGCCTTGGGAAGAGAGGCAAGAGACACCAGCCACAGCTCCTCCAACCCCCTTTGCAACCTCATTGCGTGATAAAGGCTGTGCCCCCACACCACACCCACACCCCCCCCAGGGGACCACAGCATCTGTGCTGGCTCTGCTTCTACCTGTCTTGGGTGACAGTCAAGACTAGGCACACTGTAGTTTGCTTTCTGTTTTCTCAGAGCTCAGCAAAGTCTTGGGTTGGCTCAGTAGTGTTTGGGGTGGATGTGAGGTGGGACAGCTCTGTCCTTGTGATACCTGTGCTCCACCACCCCACTTCTCCAGCCAGTCCCATCTGAGCTTGACCTGCTTGTGGATCTTCTGCTGACTGGAAATAACTTTGTCTGCTGCTGGTGGTAGGAAATATACTGAACCCCTCCCATCCCAAAATGTCAATGGGCCTTTGGTGGGGTGTGTGTTGGCGGGTGGTGAGTCCCGTGAGCAGTGTCTGGTATGCTCATGGCAATGGGCACTGTCTGCACCCTGTAATGGGCTCTCAGCTGTTTTCCTCTCCCCATCACTATTAGCATTTGTAGGGCAACAGAATGAGAAAAGAAATCAGGGAGATTTCTGCTCTCACCCTGTCTCCTGCTGATCCCATGTGTGGGTTTGAATGCCTCTCCATTACTTCTGTTCAAGCTTGCACCCCTCCAGCAGCACCTGCAGTTGTGCATGCTAAGGCCATTACAGAAGCAATCAGACACCGTGCTCCAGGGCCCCAGCTCATCTCTTCCCCCTCTGAGGAAAGCCCTGCCCAGCTGCCATGTGTGCTGGTGGAGACCTGCGCTTCTCAGAAGCCAGGGTGGACCATTGCTCGAGACTGGGCACTCACTTGGCAAGGCAGTGCCCTCACTCAGCAGGGCAGTGACCACCTGAGCTGTAGCATTGCGGTGAGTGAGATCTGGCCAAAGAAATGGAGAATCCCTAGGGTAGAAACAAATTATGAAACCCCAGATACCCTCCATGCACAAGTGGAGGGCATGGCAGGGCTGCTCCCTGGCTCTGGTGCAGCTTCTGCCTTAAGGAAGAGCAGCTAAAACTCACCATAGTATCTACCAAGATACTATGACATCTATAGCCAAGATCTGACAGGTTCCCCCTTCCTTTTCCCATCTAAATTTGCTCTTTTATTCAGCTTTTGAGAGCTGACAAGCCCTTGTGCCAGTTATGTTGGAGATCAAGTCTATCCAGCACTGTCAGTCCTTGGCCAGAAGCTCTGACCCCGCAGAAATAAGAGAATTGGTGCTTCTTTGATTTGCACTTTGCCTGGCTGGGAGCTGCTCTCACCATCCCTCTGTGTCATGGGCAGAAATAGTAATTGGGCGGTTGGCAGGCAATCATCATGCATTTCACATTTTTAATGAGTACTTGCAAGAGAAACGATCCGTTCATCTTCTCGAGCTTTCCATGAGGACTCATAAAGCTATAGAGAGCCTGCAAGCCCTTCCAGCCAAATGCCTGAGCACTCAATCTGCACAGAGCAGGCCTCCTCTGCTGGGGGGCTGGAGGAACCAGACCAAAATGGGACAGGGATTGGTTCAGTGCAGTGTCCAGAAGCAAATACCGGGGTGGGCTCATCAGCTCTTGCCCACGTAACTGTTACTGAGGGGATGATTTGGGCAATTGTGTCTTAAAAAGTGAGATAATACTGGGTCTGTTTTCAAGAACAGTCAGCAATAATTGTATTAACAGAATAGGTGCTGATAATTTGGGCTTGATGGTCTTAGAGGTCTTTTCCAACCTTGACGATTCTATGATTCCCTGGAAGATGTGAAGATCCCCTGGTTATACGATTTTAGGGTCATGGCATATTGGGTCTTCAGTGTTGAGACTGTGTTGAGTGTGTTTGTTTTCTGTAGGCACGACAGGACTGCTCAAGGGATGTTTTGATTTAGCTACCAGAGAAGCACTGTGATTTCAGAAGGTCTTTAACTCTTCCCAGCACCTCGCTCTCATGTGCTCTGCTATCTTTGGAGGGCATTCCTGGCCATGCCAGCCCCATGGCATCAGTTGAACTCTAAGCTATTGTGACACCAAAAGAGGATTTTTAATTGTTTTTTCCCCCTGAAAGAGCTGTGTGTAACCCTTGAGAGGTGTCCTGGCTTTTGGATTGTTTATGCCCTTGCATTCCCTGGTGTAAAGGTGTATGAAAACTAGAAGTTGAAGATGTAAGCAAAGTTAAAATACAGGAGTAAAGCTGAACTCTGAATCGTGCAGAGTCATTCAGAGACACCTTTTCTCCATGCCCTCTGCATGGTGCTACCTTCTCACCTTGCTTGTCCTCAGCAAAAACAAAAACCAGGGCACATTTGTATTATCCTGTCTCATCTCATGCACTGCACAGAGATTGTAGAAGTAGCAACATTTAGTAGTAGCTTGTAAGGTAGCAAATGGGTTTTGTTTTTCTCATGCAAGGCTGGATCTGAGATGGGTGGGAGCATTGCTCTGCATGCCTTGCTTTCCTCACCCCTTCTCTCAGGTTTTGTTTTTCTCTTAAGACTCACCCCAGCCTTTGGTGAGTTTGTCCTGTTGGCCTGGCAAAGGACCAGAGAAGTGGGGTGGAATTTGTGGTTCCCAACAGCGTGACCTGGATAGGGAAATCCACCTGCCCTTGCCTCTGCTCCTTTCCTTCTCCTGCTGAGCTCCCCTCTGAGCTGTCTAAGATCTGGCCACAAGTCCCTGGAATACCACAAGACCTCAAAACCAGCCTGGAAAACCACTCTAAAGCTATATCCACACACTGCTGAGCGAACAAGGGATGTTCAAACTTAAGCTTAGTTTTATTTGCTTATAAATGGCCACAGTCATGGCCACGCTGCTTGAGGTGTTTCATGGCTTTTCATTCAAACACATGAAAAGTGCTTGATGGAGAAGGGATGTGACCCAGTGATTGAAAGCTGGGCATGTGGTCTAGGTAACAAACTAATTGCAAATCATTTGAGGTTCCCCACCCACTTGGCCACAGTTGCCTGGGGAAGGAAAGGTGCCTTTCTCCAGCAAAAGTGAAGAGGAGGACAGAAAAGTGCTGGTGTTCTCCTAAACCCCTAGGCAGGAGTGATGGTATGTGAAGCTGGTGGACCAGAGGGCATCTCTGCAGCAGAGCATTACTCTGAGAGGTGAAAATTAGCTTGCAAGGAAGCAACTGCAGCAAAGATGTGGCCACATGGACTTTGCAGTGCTCCGGCAAGGACAGCACGTCTCCAGGGTACTGGGAAGAGTTTCCATCTGATGTGCTTATGCTCAGCAGAGCCTCCGAGCTCCTCCTCCCTGCCAGTGGTATTCAGCAAGCACGGGGACCTAGTGAGCCTTGTCATCAGATCTTCACTTGCTGTGTAGATGCAGCCACGTAGCTAACAACACAGTTAAAAAATGGGTGCAAACCATGAGAGCAGTGGCAAGCAGCACTTCAAAGGTTGGGTGGCCAGTTTTGTTTGCTTGTGAAGCCTTGCTCTTTTCACTGGAATACAATAATCCTATGTCTGCAGGAGGAATACAAGAAAGGGATCAAAAATATTTTTTTCTTCATTGCACAAATCAAGATGGGCGTGGAAAATGCAGAAGGGGACAAAACACGGGACAGTCCCTAAGGTTTGAGGTTGGGATGTCTGAAGGAGCCTCATGGAGATGTGATGCCCTGTGCTATGGGCACGTATTCCCCCTGGGCATGCTTTAAAACCCTGGCCTTAAAACTCTGCTTGAACAAAATGTTGCTGTTACTACTTTTAGTAACAGCAATAAAGACTTTTTTATTGTTGTTTCATAGAGGAATTTCACAGCGTGTCCCTATTGTTACTTTGAGGTCACTCCTCAGATCCAGCTGCTGCAGCTGCAATAATGGAAGAGGCCAAGGCTGAGCATGTTGGGATGGGCTGTAGCTGTCTATCAAAAGCTCTGCTGGGGCAGAGAAGGATGCTCCCATTCCCTTTGTGTGGAAGCATTGGGAGTGCCTGTGGCTGCTTCAAAAAGAGGGCTGAGCCCTTGGGAAGGAGCTGCAAGGCTTCACATGGCAATTTCTCTAGCAGAGAGCCGGGAGTATAGAGATGTGTGGCAATACCTGTGCTCCCGGTTGGCTCCCAGTCCCTGCCTGCCCCGCAGTAGCACGGGGAGCTGATGGTGTGTTCATCCTGCCCAGGAGCTGAGCAGCTCAGCCCCCTCACTGCTCGGGGCACCGCGTGAGCTGCTGTTTTACTGTTCCTGAACACAAATCCTCCCTCTAATGCGCCGGCGATTGATGTGCCCGTTGCTCCTCTCACAGCTCTGCAATGACGCCCATCTGCTGAGGTGGCACTGAGCCCATGGGGGTGTCACAGGCTGAGGTGCCAGCTAAACAAGCATGGAGGGGAGCAGACTGTGCCACGCCGGGAGCCAGCAGAGCCTCCTGTTGGCAAACAGAGCCAACGCCGGGCAGCTCGCTCTGCTGCGAGCGGGCATCTGGAGCTGCAGCCCTGGCACCCGCCTCCGAGCTGCCCATCTCCTGTCCGGCCACCCCCACATGGCGAGCCGGGAAGGGAAAAATATGTTGTTCAGCTTTTCAGACCTAGGGCAAATGATAACTCGTTGGAGCAGAGCTTCTCGGGCGGCTTCTGCCAAGAGCTGGCTCATCAGATGTTCCCAGGGCTTTGCCTTCCCTCGTTTCCAGCTGCTGCGCTGCCCATTCTTAGTATTTTCTTTCTCCGTGGGGCTTTTCATGCCTGAGAAAGGTAGTCCTTGCGGTGGCAGAGGGTGAATCTATGGCTTGTCCTACAGGCTTTGCACTAAAATGCTGTCATCACCAGGCAGCAAGTATGGAAACCACTGCTTTTATAATGTAAGCCTTGATGGGAAAGTCTCAGGGTCCCCGTGCCCAGGGCAGCTGCCTGCCCATGACTTGGGCAGTTCTGAGATCAGAAGGGGTGGCAGAGATGGCTTGATGCTATTTTGGGTGAAATTTGAGCTTTCCAGTGTGCAGATGCCCTCTGCCAGACATTTTAAGTTCCAGATAATTGGAAGGAATAATCTCGCTGACAGTGCTTGTTCATAGCCTGGTGCTCTTCACTGGCTACCAGAGATGGTAGGAGTTGGAGTGAGGATTTGCTTGATATTAGGTATCTGTCTCAAATAATTTTCTGCATTTACACTAATCTTGACTTCTCGGAAAGAGGTAATGCTATGCAGACATAACGATGTTCAGATCATAGCTGGACTTAGGGAAATACTTGTCATTGTGAAATCTATTTTGTACGGGTACCAGTTAGCCTGGTCTTGTAGCTGAAAGGCATGAAGGATGAGTAGGAAAGCAACTGTGACTAATGGAAGCTTTTCTCAAATGTATGTAGTCATAGAAGTTAATGAAAAGAGGAAAAAGAGCTGGCTCTTGAACTCTCCATCAGGAGAAGTGAAGTGTAACACTAGGCAGAAAAAGGAGCTATCATTTTCAGATTCCTTTCCAGCAATTATTTTGTATTTTCAAGTCCCTCTGAGCTCCCAGATCAGCTTAGGAAACTCTATCCTCTGAATATTTCCTGGAAAGACTCAACACGGCTACAAGAAACCCTGCTCTCACCACATCCCTGCTCTGCCCTGCAGAAGCAGCAAGCACAGGGGAGGATTAGCTGAACTCCTGTCCTGCTGGATGCTCATGCCAGATGAACTGTGGTATCACCCTAAACCTGGCTCTCACCCCTCTACCTGTGGTATCTGGCTGCCACTCCTGCAATAAGCAGCTCAGCTACCAATTCAAGCAACCCTTGTTTATTGCATTCAGGAGTGTACGTCTGAGTGGCTTAACTTTATTGCACTAGGAACATTTGAAGGAAAGGCTCCTCCGAAAGCAAACCAGGGAAAGCCAGTGGCACCAGAGCAGGGAGAAAACCCTTGGTTGATGAGAAAAGTTAGAGCTGGATTATCTATTTCTGCCTCCTTGTAAGAAATGACTGCAATGTTGTACAGTGGATTTTGAGGTCCTGCAAAGAAGAGCTCCCTTCCTGCTCCTCAGTCCAGGCAGCAAGTTTGAAGAATAACTTTTTCTACACCCGTAGACTAATCAGCACTTAATCGAGGCTCTGTCCTCGGCAGGTCACTTGGCATGTGGACCAAGCACACAGCTCAGCCTGGGAGTCTCTCCACTGCTTCCCCTATCCTCCAGACCACGCTGCTCGTGTCATACTGATCGTTTATTTAGCATCTGTTTCAGACATTTAAATGGAAAATGCCTCACATGATGCATTTATTTGATTAATGCAAAATATGTCCTCCAAATCCTGAATTCCAGCATCTCAACTGGAGCTTTGCAGCAGCCCCCTGTGCCAACAGAAGCCTTGGGAGCTCGTGTTTTCCCAGGCTGGAGGCAAAGCATGGATTCCTCTGGTCTGGAGGGAGAGGAGCACTCAATTTGCCCAGCCCCCGGGGTGGGCTGTATACCCCCCAAGCCCCAGGACTGCTGCCAGCCAGGGAACCGCAATGTGAGCAGGGCTCTTGGCACATCCAAACCCTCCGTTCTGTGGCAGGGCAAGGATAAAAGGAGCTGTTTTGATTTTGGCTCTTTTATTCCAGTTACATAAAGCTATTACCCAGCTTCAAGAGAGCTGGCCTATAACCTGCTGGCTCCTGCTCCCATCTCCCCTGACAGAGGAGAGCGGAGCTGCCTTGCTTCCATCAGACAGCAAACAAGCTGGGGACAGCAGGTGCCTAAAATATCTGCAGGAAGAAAAATCAATTAAAGAAACAAAGGGCTGCTGGGGGAGGTGGTTGAGGACTGGAGGAGAGTGAGGATGGGAGCTGGAAGGGCTTTGATGGATGGGGACACTTGGGTAGGGCAGAGAGGAATGAGGATGATGCTCTGGGGTTGCTGGCTCTGCATGAGGGAACCTTCTCCCTGCTCCCACGTGTGAGCTGAGCCCCTGGGCTCTCCCTGTCCCTTTTATCTCCCCTCCATTCCCATTTCAGGCCTGCCAGGCAGTGTGTTTGTAACCTGAGTGCCTGGGTTGCTGGCAGGGGAGTAGAGGGACCTCCAAGGGCTTTCCACCTGCTTTAATTAAATTGGTTTTTAACGGGAAATCTCCCTGGGTAAAATCTAGCCCTGATAATAGTTAATAGCAAAACTTTATTGACTATAGAGGAGCTGGGATTGTCCCTAATTAGTCTTTGATATGCCTGTTATTTTTTTTCCTGGCTCTCTGGAGCCAAGGGCTCTGACTGTGGAGCAGGGCTCCCTCTGATCCCTGCACGAGAAGATTTGCTCTACCTTTGCTGGGGCTGCACAGCCCCGTGTCCTGTCCCCATCCCACAGCAAGGACATGGTGTGAACCCTTGAGAGGCTGGGTCTTGGCTGCCCTCCTCAAACTGCCACATGTGCCCGGGAAGTCCCTGCAGATGTGCTGGGGAGCCCCATGTGCCATTAAATCTGCAATGATGGCACATCCAAGCCAGGGGAGATCTCTGTAACAAGTGACTGCTTGAACCCATCCCTTGTGTTTCTACCTTCATTGCCAATATGGTTTTCAACCTGCCCTTTGTTTGGCATTTCAGTTTTAAAACGAAGATTACAGCTGGCTGGAGGCAAGCAGCAGCAGGAGCCATGGAACAGTGATGGGTGAGGCAGTTTTGGGGATGGGCACAGCTCCAGCAGCTCTCTGGTTTTATGTCACCTTCCTTTGCTTCCCCTTTTATAGTGCTGGTGAAAGAGCCAGGCTGAGCGAGGCTGCAGCTTCACTGCTGAGGGCTTTTTAATGCTTCTCCCTTTTTCCTTTTCTATCAATAAGCCAACTTTGAAAAAGAAGTAGAGAGTTTCCCAGCTGGTTTCTTTGGGGGTTCTCTGTAACCTTGATAGCTGTGGTCAGCTGTAGCTCCTGCATTCTGTACAGTGGAGCCTACAGCCCAGCCTATTTACCAGAAAGTGTGCTATATTTTGGCTGTATATGTTAAATTGTGGCTGTATATATTATATTCTGTCTGTTCTTTGGTTTCTAGCTTTGAAATGTCGGAGATGCTCACTGAAATCAACAGCAGTGGTTTTGCTGTGGATTTCATGGTTCTGGTGTTTTGGCAAAGCTCAGGGTGTGTTTGTGGACACAGCTGAGGAGCAGCATTGGACACACACCCTGGGGTGTGTAGCTGGCTGTTGAGGGGAGCGGGGCACCCTAAAGGCATGGGAGCACCTCCACATCTGCAGGACCATCTCCATCAATGGCTGTGTCCATCCCTGTGCCACCACCTGTCTGGGGCTGCGGGTGGGTGCAGTACTGGGGTATCAATCCTGGGGTTCAGGTAGTGATGGCCCCATGGAGGCAGCAGCACAGGGGCAGGAGTTTGAAGAGCTTGCTGTTGCATGGAGCTGCAGGATGCTCAGAAGGATGCTGATGACCTGCTGCAGCCTGCCCAGCAGCACAACCAGCAGATTTATAATGACCATCAATAAACGCTTTGGTAAAATGCTGGAATGAGTCTTCAGGCTGTTTCAGCCCTTTCCTCTTGGGAGATATTGAGCAGCCTGTTTGCTCAGGCAGCAGTTGATGCCATGCTGGCCTGGCTAAACAAACAGCTGAACCCAGGCCAGGCATCCACAAAACCAGCCCTCTCTTTTTTAAATCTCTGCACTTTCCCTGTGCTCCGCAGCGATGCTCGTGCCTTGGTGCAGGCAGCGCACCTGGACTCCAGACCACGTGGTGGGGACATCTGAAGCAAGACCCTACCTGCTGGCTTCATGCAGAGCCAAAATTCAGCCCACCAAGTACCAGGTAAGGTGTGATGACTTGACTTCCCAGCAGTGCAGATAAGTCTGAGTAGTGCCCAGCAGGGTTTGCAGCCCTGAGTCCTGGCAGGGTGTTTTGCTGGGGGCTTTCCCCTGTGGAGGAGGACTTACTGCTCATCACAGCATCACCTCCTTCAGGTCATGCCCTTGTTGGGACCTCGTGTGCCCAGACAATGCTCCAGGCTTGAGGAAGTGTGGCTGGAAAGCTACTCTGAGGAAAAGGACCTGGGGGTGTTGGTTGACAACCAGCTGGAGATGAGCCAGAGTGTGCCCAGGTGCCCAAGAAGGCCACCAGTATCCTGGCATGGATCAGCACTAGTGTGGTCAGCAGGACTAGGGCAGGGATCGTCCCCCTGGACTGGGCACTGGAGAGGCCCAGCCTTGAATCCTGGGGTCAGTTTTGCAGGATGAAGGCTCCATGTGAACAGCAGGACTTCAGCGGGATGTCATCCCACTGAAGAATCTTCTGGCTGTTCTCAGAACATCTCTGGACTGGAAGAGTAACGATGCTCAAAGCCTCCACTGTCATCAGATGCCTCTGAAACACAAGAAGTGTTCTTCATTGGCAGGCCTATGGCAAACTGACCGGGAGACTGAGACCAGGACACCCCCGTGCCACCTCCTCTGCAGCCTGGCCAGCGCAAGTAAGTGCTGGACACCCTCTTGCTGTGCTCTGCTCAATCTCTGGGCTTTCCTTGCAAGTCACCTTTGGGCGTTTCCATCTAGATATGCTCCTGATAGCCTCATCCAACATTGGAGTACAATGTTTTTGCTCTCAATCACGGATCTGCAGGTCCGTGATGTCTCCTGTGCCTCTCACCCACTGGGGGCAGCAGCTCTGGCATCTGGCTCTTGGGGCTGCTGGTGGCTCCCTGCTGCAATGAGCTGTTGCCTTTGGGCTCTAGGTGAAGAAGATCACAGCAACTGTGATGGATCTTGGTGGTCTGGAGAGCAGAGCAGCCTCCCAAGCTGCCCTCACCCCCTTGCTGGTAGGGCAAGGGAGAGGGTAAAAGAGTTGGTCACTTTGGGCCATAATGAAGTGAAAAAAGTTTGCAGCATCTTGTTGAATTTTTAGGGCTGAAGGGCTCTCCCTTGAAGCAGGCAGGGACATCAGAGGCAACCTTAAAAGGGGAAAAATAGATGTTACCTGCTGTTATGTTGAAGAGAAAAAATGATGGATCCCAAAGACTCCTAATGCTCACTCTGGCCACTTTAAACCCTCCAAGATGGCAGTGTCATTAGCTACACAGCAGGACAAGCATTATCTCTGCCTTCCAGTCTCCCAGTGGAGTCATCCAAATCCACAGAAGCACCAGGAGCTGCCCCCAGGTGGGTGTTTCTGTCACGGATCCCTGCAGCAGGACATGGTGGGCACAGCAGGCTGAGACCCAGGCTTTCCCCGTCCTGCTCTCATCGCCAGCCCAGACCATGAAGGGCACTAAAGATCCCCAGGCACAAGAATTATTTCTGGTTTTTTCCTAATTTCAAAAGCAGTTTGGAATTTTTCAGCAGCAAATCACAATCATATTGATTGTTTTTCATCAGTACCTGCAGAAACCATTTCACAGGCTTCCAGCCTCTGCCAGGGAACAGGTTCCCTGCAACTCGGGGATCCTGCGTGCAGGAGTACAGTAAATATTTAAAGACATCAGACTGAGGTTTCCAAAGGACCCTAAAGAGATTGATTTCCCCAAACCCCTGAGATTGCAAATGGAAGTTCTGTGCCAGCTTCCTTTCAGCCAGCATTTCCCAGAGAGTCTAAATGTGGCTCTCAGATGTCCTTGCCCAGGCGGGGGCTCGCAGCTCCCCCGAGATCCCTCTCCTCCTCTGTGGAGCTGAAGCACAGGGGCTGCTAGCAGTGACATGCTGTTCTGCTCAGACGTGCCATGCTGTCGCTTCTCCTGATTCAGGATGTCTGATCGTGGTGTTGGCTCCCTCTCTGCATGCTCCATCTCCTTCTTCTTGACGGAGGGTAAAATCTGGCGTCTTGAGCCCCGCTCAGAAGTGCTGGGATCTGGGCAGGACGAGGCTCCAGCTCTGCTTGGCAGGCTGGCAGGAGGCTCGGGCTGGGAGGACACGCTTGGCAGTCAGGATTAGACAGCAGGGTGGTGGAGCTCTCCTTCTTGAGAGCCTCCACCTCCGGGCACAGCACCAAGTTGTGCACAACACCACAGCCAGCTTAATGCCAAGGCTCAGCCTGCGTCTGGCTCTGGAGCAAAGACCAGCACAGGGATACGTGGCCATGGTCCTTCCTCGCAGGCAGCAGTGGCCACACAACTATGTTCATACCCCCATCAGTTCACCTGCACTGGGGTGATGGGGAGCAGGGTCTTGCTGCTGCTCTTTGGAGCCCCTTGCAGGGCTGCACCTTGGGTGGTGGCAGCAGGAGTTTGTGCTCTTGCTGCCAAGGATCCCTCTCCCCTCATCTTGGGAAGTTCCCAGGCTTTATGTGATGGCTGGTGTGCTGCAGGCAGGGGTCAGTCTGTCTGTCCTGCCCCAATAGATCCCTAGCGAAGGAATGGTCTGTGATAACTAGTAATTGGGCAGGGATTTGGGGAGCCTGTGTGCTTTCCCCCACTTGAGCACAGGCCTGGTACCCACATTACTGCCAGCATCTCCCTCCCACTATGGTTTGTCACACCACTGCCCACACCATTTGTGCTGCCTATAACTGTGGTGTTTTTCCAGGGCTGGATGTTAACACTAGCGAGAAAGGACCTGATGCCAGGGAGCTCATCAGGCTTCTTAAGCTCATGAAGCAGGTGAGGACCAGAAGGACAGACACCCTGGAGCCTTTGGGCAGCATCCCTGCCCGCCCATCCTCATCTCACCCATCCTGGAACCTCCCTGGAGGTGAGAAGCCAGATGATGACAGCTCATGAACCACCACAACATGGCCATGGAAGGGGTGGGTGCTCTGGTGTGTGAGGCAGGGGGGACCACCAGGGAGTCCTGCATGCATGGGGCACCCCGACCAACAAGGCCGATGTATCATGTGGGAATTTGGATCTCTCCTTGTGATGACTGCATGGACTAGATGGCCTTGGAAGGTCCCTTCCAACCCAATGCATTCTATGATTCTATGATAGCAATCATTCCTGTCTCATGGCAGTGATCTCCAACAAGAGTCATGGTCCTATACCTCCTTGGATGCCAGGGCAGACAGATACTGTTCTCTCAGCCTTGGCAGCAGGGAAATGGGGGCAGAGAGAAGGTGCTGACCCATGAGGGGCTGGTGCAAGGCTACAAGCAACTCTCCTGCTCCTGGCCAGGTCGCAATCCCTGCAGCCACTCATGTTACAGACTCAGGAGCGATTCTACAGCTCAGCCCAGAAAGGCTCAAAGAGGCTGTGCCTGCGCTCGCCCCAGGCCAGGCGTGTGGTCGTGAGCAATCACATGCCATGAAAAGCAAACCCTCTAGAACAAGGGCAGAGAGCTCCGGCCCCAAACCATGTCAGGGAACGTTGAAACAGCCCTGGCTCTGGAGAGAAATTGGGCAGGATGAAAAGAAGAAACATAATGATGTCAATGCAAATTTGGGCTGAAATGATATGAATGAAATCCCCAAAGATGTGATGTCAGGAAAAATAAAACCCAACAGGACATCAGAAAACCAAATTGCAACAAATAACATAAGGGGGGTGGAGAAAAACAAGAAGAAAAGGACTAATAATGTGGAACAGGCAGAAGAAAAGGCAGGTGATAGGCAGAGGTGAATGGCATCAAACCAGGTGGTGCAAACCCCAACGCCAGCCCCTCACCAGGAAAAACCCAGCAGAGCTGGTGAGCGACCTGAGACAGGGCCAGGGCAGAGCCAGGGCTGACTTACAAACCAAACAGCCATCCAAGGGCAGGAACAAACCCCTCTGGACAGCAGAAGGCAAACTGCAAAGCAGGGTGATGTCATACTGAGCACAAACAGCCAGAGTCCTGGAAATGCAGCTGTTTGGGGTGGATAGATCATTAGTGACAAGGAAAGCCAAGCTGGGACGAGTGCTGGGACAGGGACCTGGCTCTGTGCACACTGGGGCATCATGACACCCAGGATAGGGCTGGCAAGGTGCCTTTGCTGTGGGACTCCCAAACACCTCACCTGTGCTCCCTGCAGCCACCCAGTTCTGCAGGTGGGGAAACTGAGTCATGGGGAGGGCAGGCAGCACGACACGTCCCTGCTTTCAGGTGACCTCCTTGATGTTCTCCCAACCCTGCTGTCATCCCAGGGCCAGGATGGGAGTGGGAACATCACCCAGACCCAGCCTCGATGTCACTTGTCCCAGCCGGCTCCCTCAGCTCTCCTCTAAACCTGAAAGCCAGTTCTAGAGCAAACCTTGATTTCTGCATTTGCCCTGGTAAAAAGCACCAGTGAATGCCTGGGCCAAGGTCAGGCAGTGCTGGGGAGGTGGGAAGGGCAGTGTGGATGCTGGAGCTCCTTCTCGCAGCGCTCGGGCAGCCCAGGCAGCCCTCCCCAGCACACAGCCCTCCCCAGCACACAGCCCTCAGTGCTAAATTCATGCTGCATGCCTTCCAATAAATGGAGCTGTGGAGACAATAGCAACCCTGGTACATTTAGTACATAAATAACTTGAAAATATCAGTATTGTGGAAGGGAAATCTCTGTCATTTCACTGCAGTACTTTTCCATCAATGCCACGCGCTGCCTGCCCCATTTTCTGTGGCTGGGCAGGGAGGGGTGTGCAGGCAGGGAGGGATGGGAGAGGTGATGTGCAGGCAGGGGTGATGTGCAGGCAGGGGTGATGTGCAGGCAGGGATGATGTGCAGGCAGGAGCAAGGCAGGGCTTGCACAGGTTGGACCAGGCTGTTTGTGTGCAACCAGGATAGCCAAGGAGGACACAGCTTCATCTTCCAACAGCTCCATCCTACCTCTTGTGTTTGGGTTTACACGGGGTTAGTTTTGTGCTGTCACCCTGTAATGAGATGGTGAGAAACCATCACCCTACCAATGAGGGACAATTTGGGCTTTAATGAGGCCCTGGCTCGAAGCAGCAAATATAGTAGTTTTCCTTTTAATTTCCTCAGGAAATCTTTGCTCTTGAAGGCTGAGTGACAGTGTGAAAGCTGAGAATTCACCTGGGAGGGATCAGAACCAATACAAACAAAGCCCAAGAGAAGCCTCTCTTCTCTGTTTTCCTCCTACACTCTCACCAGCCCATTCCTGGGGGCCCAGGGTCAAGGACATCCCCAAACCACCCTGTCCCCATCCCAATCCCTTCCTCTTGACCTCCTCACAGCAGGGACGGACTCAAAATAGTGCCACCAAAGCCATTAGTCATGCGGGGAACGTCACCCTGCAGCGGGACTCATCCCTCCTCTGTAAATTACTCCTTCCTGCAACCTCAGTTGGGAGATTATTTATATCTGGCATAAATCATCCCCAGCAGGAGAGTGATGGGAGGTCATGATGCTCTGGAGAACACCTCGGTGTGGGGGACGTTGCCCTCCATGGGGAGAAGTAATGGGGTGGCTCAAGGCTGGAACGCCCCTGGGCCAGCCATTGGGTCCAGGGTCTCGGGCACTGGGGCTGAGCCCACCTGGGATTGATGCTCTGCCAAGGTTCCCAGAGTCCCAAATCCAGGTTAAAGGTGGGTTTGGGGGCTGGCAGCTCCCAGCCCTGTCTGGGCTTGTGGGCACATGAATCTTAGAAGTGCCAGATGATCCCTCCAGGGCCAGCACTGCTGGGTTCCCCTCACCACGTGCCAACTGGGGGCTGCTGCTGGGGTCTCTGCTGGGGTTTGGAGTCAGTGCCAGCAGCTTCATCCCCATATGTCCCTCAGTGCCCCAATGCCTTCTCTTCAGGGTACCATAGGAGATGTATCTGTTACCCCAGCCAAGGAGGGGTCCAGTGGGGCAGCATTTACCAGCTAGAAATTACTTCCCTCTAAACATTGTGCATTGAAGCTTTTATACACGGGTGCCTTCTGCAAATTAAAAAAATAAGTGCAAGAAAAGGAATAAATATTTAAACTGTAAGAAGCCCATTTAGCCTCTCACAAACATCTATATCCTGGAGCGGTTTCTTGGTGAGCAATTTGCGTTTCATTACGAGGAGAGTGGACACGTGCTAGCAAAATCCATCCTTTGTTTATACCTCCAGTGGCCGAGGCATTAAGCAGCCTTCCTATCTTTTTACAGCAGCCTCCCAGCAAATCAACCCGCTCCATGGCCCATTAAAGCCTTTAATCAGCCACCTCGGTGACTCGCAGCAGCCGAAACACAAACAAACCCTTCTACTGTGCTCAGATGACCCAGCACCGGGCTTTCAGGAGCAAATCCTGCCTTCAGCAGGCTCTGGTGTGATGGGGGTCCCAGCAGGGTCTCGGTGCCCCTGGGTGCTGCCTCGTCTCTGCATGTGGGGATGAAGATGGTCCCCAACTGCTCAACTGGAGAGATGGGAGGGCTTGTCCTCTGTGGGGCTGAGCCAGGACCAGGGATGGAAGGGGCTGTGGCCAGAGCTCTCCCCCAGGAGAAAACTCCATGGTGTGGAGCTTCAGCACATCCTGCTGATGCCAACTGGTAGGGATGGAGATTGGGCAGGAGCAGGCAGTTTCATGGGGCTGCATCCCACTGGGGTTGGGATCTGCCCTTCTCCTGGTTCCCAGCTCCCAGGTGGAGAGCAATGGAGAGGCTCAGGCTGGCAGGGATGGGACCCAGCCCAAATCCTGCTCAAGCCCCATCCAGGAAGCAGGAGCTTGACCTTGTTTGTCTTCTGCAGCGAGGACGGGAGAGGTGGGAGCACGGCTGGGCTTGTCCCAGCCGACAGCCTGCGCCCCAGCAGAGCAGCAGGTAAGCGAGTAAGAGGCAGCTCACACCAGTACTTTACACCGTGATGGCTCCTGGAGCCCAGACTCAAAACAAGTGGTCTAATGAGAGCCTGTGATACAAGAGCTGCCCACGTACAGACCCTCTGTGCAGCTCCAGACCCGAGGAGGGGACGACAAGGTTCAATCAGCTCTCCATGCTGAAGGATTAACAGCAGCAATCTTGTTTCCAGCCAACCTCCAGATGATACAACATAATAAGACATATAACAGCCTCTTGGAAAAGAGAAAGTTATAGTTCCCACAGCAACCGTAACTCAGCCATATTACACACATATATATATTAAGGCATAAATTTAACAACATATATTTTCATGCAAAATACCAGCAATGCACACAGGGACAAATAACAGTGGTTGAGGGATCCATAACGTTTGGCTCTCCCCTCTTCCCGCTGCTTGAATCACCCAGCAGCAGCACGGCGAGGAAGATGAAGCTGTCCCAGTTGTGGAGCTTCTTCCACTCCTCTTTTGCACAGGGACATGTGCATGGACCTGTCTGCATGCACAGACACCCCCACCCATGCACCTATAGGTGGTCACCCACATGTACAGATGTGATGTGACGTATGGAAAAGGTCCACAGGGTCACAGCATCTCTCCTGGGGCACCAGCCAACGCGCCTGGGTGCAGCTGGGATTTCTTCCCGCACTCCTCAGGCTGCGTGTGGAATAAGATCCTCTCAATGCATTTCTGGGCTTTCTCAGCTATCTGGTGGAAATGCACGAGGGGGATATAGTTTATAGTTCTCTATTACATTTTATGAAATGGCTCAAACTCGTGTGGTTTCAGCTCGTGTTACCAGCCGTCTCCTGGACGCAAAGCATGAGTAGTGCTTTCCCTGCTAACACCACACAGGTTCTCCTGACCCCTTGCAGGGGGGAATTGCAGCTACAGCCATGGCAAATGTTGCGTGGGGAAACAGTGATCGGGTCTCTGCCTCTCCAGGTCCCTTCCAAACAGAGGTGCCCTGCTCTGGTCCCCTGCAAACGGAGCGGTGTGGTCAGCAGGATGCATCCTGCCCACGCCATCGCCCCTTCCCCTCCCAGCCACCCCAAACCCGGCCTGGAGGAAACTAATCCAGCTGGGGAAAACGGGGATTAATGACACCGTAAAAGTGCCTGAGAGGTGCTGAGCATCAGGAGCTCTGGTCACAGCTGTGCCACCCCAGGCCCCTGATGCTGGGGCAGGTGGGTGCTAAGGAGGTGGGAGCAGCCTCATTGAGGACCTTCCCCCTTAGATTGGGAGATGCATTTAAGCCAAGCCTCAAGTTATGGGGTGGCTTTGCTGTGTCTCACCAGCCTTGCTCTGTGGGCATGGTCCCCAGGCTTGTCCTTTGCTCTGCTCCATCGCTGTGATCTCTGGGCTGGCTCTGCTCACCTCCTGCAGGTACCATGGGTCTGCACCTCAGGGGTAGGGGGGGAAAAGTGACTCTGCTGCTCTGGGGGGGTTCCCTGAAGCAGGCAGCTGCCTGCCTCCTCTCCATATAGTGTTTTATGTCTCTGTCTTAACTTTACATAGCTTTATATCATCTTGACATTGCAATAACAGGAGCTGAACTACTAACTGTGGTTATGGTGGGTGTTGTCTGAGTGTCTGTGGTATAAGCACCTATATTTGCACTTTAATTAGTTTGCTTAATTGCCTGGTCCTCTATATGGCTGAATTATGGGGAGGGCTGGTGTGTGCTAGCTACTTTGCTGTGCCTCTGTGTCCCCTATCCCGAGATCCAGTGGGGAGGCAGAGCTGGGACTTCTGCAAGTCTGAACCTCGCACTGCCTGTTTTAAATATATATATATATATATACACATACATAAGTATGTGCACTGTTTACAAAGCAATCCCAGCTAATCTCTCTATCTAGCCAGGGCTTTAGGATGTCCTTTCAGCAGGGATTTGTAGAGTTTGCTACAGTTATTTCCTAAGAATGAATTACCTGGGGCTTCGGATGAATAATGTAGGTCCTTGTTCAGCAAGTTACTTACAAATGTCGAACCTTAAACCGCTGAAGTCAATGGATCTACTTGTGTGCTTAAAGTTAGGCACAGGCTTAAGTGCTCCAGTAAATCAGGGCCTTATAGCCTAATCTGGCACTCCTAATAAGGTCTGCTGGTATAAATAGCAAACGGTATTGACCCAAGGGTACGTTTGCCTTGGTCAATGCTGCATCCTGCAAGACAGATGCTGATGGTCGCGGCAGCAAAGCCGAAATGTCCATGTGGCTCTGCCGCAGGTGTCCTTGGTGGGCGTGTGGCACAGCCGCTCCCAACAAATGCTGGGTGAACCCAAAAGTGCTGGGGCTCCTGGCCACAGGTCTGTGCTTTGCAGTCCTGGGGGGCTTTTTGTGTTGAACCCTCCCCAGAGGTGATGGTTCCATGGTCTGTGTGCCCTTCTAGAAGCACCTGAGTTGACCTAAGGGTTTGCTGCTGCTGGGAAGGGGATGGTTAAGCTTGAGCTCAAATGCTCAAGCTGGTGGTGCTGGCTGCCCAGGGTCAGGAGCTGGCTGTCACCATGGTCCCTTGGGGGGTCCTCTGTGCCACAGAGGAGGATGGGGCTCTCTGTGAAGGGTCTCAGTGCTGCAGCTGGGCAGATGTGCTGCAGAGCCCTTCAGCACAGCTTGCAGGAGGACAATCCCAGCTCTGCTCTCTGCAGAACCCCAAGGCAAGGGTGCCCTGGCAGGCAGGTTCCCCCAAGCACCACTGGCCCTGCTTTGGCTGGTGCTGGAGAAGTGAGTGGCTGGGCTCACTCCATGTATGGAGCCATCCCAACCTCCTGGGCAGCTCCATCCTGAAGGCTGAGCTGAATAAATGGGAAGCACAATAGGTCTCCCTTGGATGTTCCTGGCTCAGTGCCTTCAGCAGAGCTGAGGCTGTGGCTCTGCCCAAGTCAGTGGGAACATGACATGAAATACTTCAGTCTTGTCAAATGTGATCTTTGATTTTTATTTATTTATTCATTTATTTATTTTGGTTCTTGTGCATGCAACACATGCTGCCAATGGGGTGGCACAGGCAGAGGGACCCCTCGGAGCAGGAGGGACCTGTCTCAGAGCACAGATCAGAGGCAGTGTTTCAGCAGAGATCTAATTAGCAGTTCTAATTAGCCCTGATTTCCTCATCACCTGCAGGTCTCAGCTACTGCTCAGGCTGCATTGCAGAGCTAAAACATCAAGGGGCCCATACGGGTGGGGGATCCCTGGCAGTAAAAGCAGCCTGGGGTGGCACAGCCTTCTTTGCCTCTCTGTTTCCATGTCCCCTGCTCGCCCAGCCCAGCTGCAGGGACACCAGGAGCAGGAGGCAAGGGCAAGGAGTGCTAATTAAACTCTTCTCTAACCTCTGCCATGCTTTGGCTGGCAGGGAGATACTCCAAGGGGAATAAAGAGTCATGGTAGAGTAGAAAAATGAGGGCATGGGGTAGAGGGGCAATAAGGCGTAAAATCACAGCTGGGCAAAAGAGGATGGAAAACACTTGCAAGCTGTGAGCTTTGCTCTCTTTTTTTTCTTCCTGGAGCAGCCCTGGGAAGTGATGCTCCCAGGTCACAGCCAGCCCATCCTTCCTCGCACAGCTTGTACCATACAAGAAGCAAGAATTAAAGTCATGTTTTTATCTCAGACCTGTTGGGAAGGGGCTGGGACAAGCCGCAGAGTGGTTGGGATTGCCCTTTGGACAATGTAGAGCAGGAGAAAGCAAAGCCAAGCTTAAGGCATAAAAACCTATGGTTATCCTGGTGAAGAGAGAGCCGTAGGCATGGTGAAAAGCAGGAGGAGAGTCTGAGCCCCCTTGGGTGGGCCCTGGCTGTGGCCCTGGGAGCCTGTGGGCAAGAGTATTCATCGCACATCATGCTGCCTTCCCTGCTCTCCAGGGACGCTTGTGTTCCCTGTGATTGCTTGGACAAATTCTCGAGAGCAAGCCAGCAGCTCTCCTCTTGTCTCTTGTAATTACTGTCCCAGTGCTCTCCTTGAGAGAGACCATCTGCTACTTCTCCATCACCAGTCATCTTCCCATCTCCCCGGCACAGCCCTTTCCCTGGAGAAGGTGGCTAATCGTGCTGATGGTGCATCTCCCCGGGTCCCTCACTGCTCGTTACGCTCAATCAGATCAAAGGCAGCTGCTCCACCGCTGGGGCACCAGCCTGTGCTTGGGGGTCTCTGCTGACATCCCCCCCCCCCCCCCCTCCCCAGACCAGTGTGGAGTGGCTGGGAGCATTGGGGTGATACCAGGCACTGTTTTGGGGTGAAACAGCTGAAACAAGCAGTTCTGAAGTCAGAAACGTTTCTGAGTGAGAGCTCTGGGGGTCCCAGGAGCAGCAGGGCCAGGCTCCGAGTGGCTGCCCAGGCAGCGGTGCGGGAGGGAGCAGCTCAGTGTCCGGCTGCACCACGCTGCCTGCTGCTGTTAGTCTCTTGCTTTTAATCAACAGCAAATGAGTCTCTGGGGGCCTGTTCTCTCACGGCAGGGTACCAGGAACTTTCATTGAAGTCGATAGAAGTTACTTGTACCCTCAGGCAAAAGGCTGTGGTCCTGGGAAGCTGCTGGGGAGCTGTGATTTATGCCGCGTGTCGCCGACTCGACCAAAGCTAGCGCCTGCCTCTTGGTATAATTCAGAACTAAATGTACATTTATATAAAATATACAGTAAAACTATCACATTTTATTAGGGGAGGGCATGTGATAAATTTTTACGTCGAAGCTTCCAGCAGCCAAAGATGAAAAGCATCCTCAGGAAAATCACTGCCATGGAGATAAGGCTTTCATCCTGCCATATCAGGTGGCTCGTTTGTATTTTTAAGGAATCTCATTAGAGCACTAAATGATCTGTAAAGGGTAAAACATCATTTTTTTTCTGTGGCTGTGGTGCTGGCCAAGCTCTGAGCCATCACATGCTGAGCCCATTGAGGCTCGCTCTGCCCCACAGCCCCGCTCCCAGCCTGTCCTCACAGCCAGGAGAGAGTGCTCGTTGTTTATTCATGCTGGCAAACGCCCTCCTAAAAACCCCTATAAAACTGATTTTCTGTCTATTAATCAAAATTATTGTCTACACACATACACATACACCTCTTGTAGAGTTTTTCCCAGAGCTTTAGCTGTGTGTTTATATCCTGGTGCCTGTGGCTGAGCAAGGTGTCACCTGTGAGTCTCCTTCCTCCTGCTTGCCCATGGTTCTGCACTGGCATGGAGGTGGTCCCATGTGCCAGGCATCATGCAGCAACTCCTTCCAGGCAGGCTCCAGCCCTCTGGGCTGGGAAACCCAGCTCCTGCCCCCAGCCCTGCTGTCCTCGCTTCAGCTGCTCTCATCCAAGAGCTCTCCCCTCGTGGCAGCGTCTGTCTGTCCATCTGCGAGGCTTTGAGAAGGGCCCTTCTGCTCCAGCTCCTGCTCTCCCCTCCCAAATCCCACATCACCTCTTTGCGAGGCAATTGTCTGCTGCAAATGAAGGGATTTGAAAGACAACCAAGCACAAACCATCAGGAATTCTTAAGCTGTTCTAAGACCAGAAATAAAGTCTACATCTGAAGTCATGGAAGTATTTCCATGCAGTGTTTCAGGTCTCAAACTGCCTGAGTGCTGGCGAGGATGGTTTAAGCATTTACGAGCCATGAGACTCACTGTATGAAGGAAGAAATAAAATGGGACAGCAAGAGATGAGCAATTTTGCAGACATTTGTCCCTTCTTTTAGCAGTATTTCAAGGACATCTGGCACCATCTGAACTTGAGCAGCTTGGTGAGTACAGCAGCTCTGCAGAAGGAGCTGGGGGACCTTCTACAACAAGATAATGCACCAAGGGGACATGTCTGCAGGAGGGACTAGCCCTGGTGCAAGGAAACCCTTTGCAATGAGCCCCAAAAGCTCTCGTTCAGCCCAGTCTGGAGCATGTGGTTGCTGCATCTCCAGCAACCTGGGGCTACTTGCAAGAACCAGCCCAGCTGGGCTTGGAGAGACACGGGGTAGGAGCCAATCTGCAAACCTCTGTGATATCTCTGTTATCCTCCATGTGCTGGTTCCCAGCAGCATGCAGTTAATTCCCATGAAAACTCCCAATTAATTATTTTATAAGAAGATGGGGCTTTGAGCAACCTGGTCTACTGGGAGGTGTCCCAGCCCAGGGCAGGGGGGTTGGAACTTGATCGTGTTTGAGGTCCCTTCCAACTCAACCCATTCTATGATAAGATTGGCTTTCACAAATGACCAGCTTTTTAAAATGTCTGAGTGCGTATAACCAGAGCCATCTGAACTCAGCCAAGGTTGGAAGTCCAATAAAGGTGTGTGATTGCTCTCCTCACACACATATTTAAAAAAAAAAGAATAATTCACACACAATTATCCCCATCCCTGCACAAGAAGGACTTTCAAAATTTGTGAAGTGCTCAGTATTTTTTTTTAAGTGTTTTCAGCCCTCTTTTTCATGAAGAAAAGCTTGGCAGGGGAGCAGCTTACCTGTTCATAAATTAGCAGGCCAATTAAAGAGGATGTAGAGTCTTATATTTTTTTTTTTTTTCCTCACTCCATTTAACCGAGCTCATGCTTTGAAAATATTTGTGTGAGGCTGGGACCAGCCAAACCCAACTGTGCCCGACTCCTCCAGCACATCGCTTGGGTCCCTGCCCTGCACTTACAGCAGGGACAGAAGAAGTGTGGCTGTGTCGTTAGCTGCCGAAGTGCTGACTGATGGAGCCTGGGAGCATGTACCAAGGGCAGGATCGCTTTATAGGTGGCCTGGATCCTATATTTTTCCGCTGGCTTTTGCTCCCAGGCTCCGTGATGCTTGGCTGGGCCATGAGCAGTGGCCTTGGCAGCCTTTGCCCTCCAAAGCCACTCGGGGGTTTCTCACCGCCTGGTCCCCGGCACTGCCCCTGGCAAAGCTCCGCTAACCCGCGCTGGAGCCACTCATTAAAAACAGGAAAGAGGCTGGAAAAAGGAACCTCAATTAAGAGAGGTGAAAGTTAAAACATCAAGAAAAGCTTTTAATTGAAGAGCAGCCCTGCAGGGAAATGCAAAGGCGAGTCGCTTGTTTGGCAGTTTTACAGATGGTGATAATGTCACACTTCTGGGAGAAAGGAGAGAAGAAAAAGCGAGCTGGGGTGAGCAGGAGCTCTGGAGAAGTAGGACGCGTACAAAAGGAATGAGAGGGAAGGGACAAAGCACTGCTGCTGGCTCCCCATTGCAGCCTGGCCCCATTCCCAGGACCCAGCAACCCCAGCCCTCCTCCAGCACCCTAAGCCTGGGGTGCAGCCATGCTCCTAAGGATCACCTGGCTCAGCCAGCACACAGACAAACCCCATTTGCCCCACTGAGCCCCCCCAGGCTCTGGAAAAGTTTCCCCTATTTAACTCAAAATGTTAAGGAAAAATATAGTTCCCAGTTAATCCCATCAGGCGGTACTGGTGTGGCTGCCCCAACCAGTTTGCTGAGCCTGCCTAGATGCCCCCTTGGCAGCAGGGACCCGAGGGAGCAGGACCCCTGCTACAGCCCTGGAGTTCTTCTCTTACTTATTTTTAATTGACTTTTTTCCCATTTTCCTCTCTTTTATCATTCTAGCTGTACTTCTTTGTTGCCCCCATCCTGTCCCTGGGGGCTCACCCTGAGTGAGGAGACACAGCAGCTTTTTGCACAGAAATCCCTTCCACGTTTCTATAGTTTATGGCCTGGAGGAACAATTAAAAGAAGGCTTGAAGCCCCTCTCTACATCCCCACCAAAAAAAACCTACCCCCAAAGCTCCTTCTCTTTGCAGATGGGATGGGAATAACTCAGATAATTCAGTATTTTGCCATTGCCTGATACTGGAGAGCTCAAATTTTAACTTGTAAAGTTTCACTGCTAATAATTCCTGGTGAGTTCCCAGCGTTTGCTCTGTGACGTCCCAGATCCTTGATTTCTATTCCCAGCAAACGTTGTGCTCCTCAGGACAGGGTTGCAATGGCTCTTGCCCATGAACTCAGCGTTCCCAGAAAGATCGACATTTAATTGTCTTTTTTTAGGGTGCAGTCACCAGGGTTGAACTTTCCTGGTTACGAGCACACTGGCACTGCCCCATCCCTGGCATGGGTTTGCTGGTAGAAAGCACCTTGAGGAGTACAAGTTATGGCTTAACTCCTGCTTAACTGGTCCCAGAAACATAAATATTTCCAGAGGAGGGAGTTATGGCCATGAAGGTCCCACAGCTCTTGAGATTCGCTGAGGTTTTAGCTCGGCTCTGAATTAGTGGGAAGCATCAGCTGCCGTTCTTGTTAGAAAGGTGCTTCTCTGAAGGGCACCTCACAATGAGGAGCTGGAAATCTTAGAGCTGCTGAAGTGGAGGGGGGTGCTCCCTTTGGTAGTGTCTGTGCCCAAGGCTGGGTTTTCATTAATATCCACGAGAACTGGTTTGCAGGCAGGAGAGTTAATAAAACCAGGATGTTTTACCAATCTGATCCCATACTGAGAATCACAAGATTGGTGGAGGATTGTGAAGAACAGCACTGAAATCACAGAAATTTCAGAGCTGGCTGGCAGCCAAATCCAATGCCAGGTTTGGGGCAGGTCAAATTTGAAGTCACCTTTTCCCTAAAAGCCTTTTCTAGGTTTCAGGCTCATTAAATCAAGGGAGGAGACTCCACATCGGATCAAAACTAACCAGGCTGGCTCAGTTCCCCAATTCTGGCTGGCACACGCTGACAAGGAGATGCTGAGGAACAGTCTGTAGCTGGGGAGTTATTAGCAAAAATTATTCGGTGAGTAGTTTGGAACAAGGAATAAACTCGAGAAACTTCAGCACTTGTTGGCTAATCACAGGGAAAAAGAAGAGAGAGAACTCGATGCCTGAATTATTTGTGATGAGTTAATTATGCCGGCAAAGGATGATGGAAGATGGGAACAGCAGTCAAAATTTTCTGCCTTTTTCCACCTACGCAGTTTTCTTAGATCCACTCAAAATTAACGTGGTGTTCAATATCAGACCCTCTCAAGACTCTGAGCCTAAATATTTTCTGATTTACTGCTCTGTCCACTAGTACTGTGCCTTTTTTTTTTTTTAATCTCTCCAAGACATAAATCAGGTGAGAAGTGAAAGGCTTTGATAATCCAAAGTCCTGCTCCTGCAGGGGAGGTGACAACCCTCCCCAGATGACTCTAAACACTTCAAGATGGGACAGAGCATTCACTTTCTAAGTCCAGCTTAGAAATAATGTGGTCATATGACACCAGAAAGCAAAATACAAAGTCCAGGAGGTGGTGGAAGAGGAAAAGGAGGCAGAAAGAGCTGAGAGTTCCTGGGGACATTTGAGGCTGGGAGACAGGAGGCCAGGAGGAGCATCTCCCATCAGGGTTGAGCTTGGTGAACTGAACGTCTCCAGAGCCCTGAGCAGGTCTGTCCATGCTCAGCCCCTCGGGACTGGCAAGCAGGAGGTCTCTTCCCAGGTACTTGCAGGATTTACACAGCTCTCATTTTCCATCCCACCAAAATCTGTGGATCTCACGGGAAAGCTGTGCTTCCCCACGAGACTTCTCACTGACTTTGCACATCTCATGGGGCTGCAGAACACCCAGCAAGCTCCGGTATGTGTAGGCTAAGCTAAATCCAGAAGCACAGAGGGTATTCCCCACGGGGGATGCATTACCTGCTCTTGTGCACACAGCAGCTACTGTGTGAGCAGAGATGAAAGCCCTGCTGGGATCAGCGCACCTTTAATTAATGGCAATTTTGCAGAAAACACTGAACGTCCAAAATGACCCTGTGAAAAATTGAGGCACGCTCTCTTGCTTGGTTTTTTTTTAATCACATGCACCAGGATTTGTTGAAACATCCAGGCTGTGTTTTCTGAGCTTTAGGAGGCTCTTTCTATTACAAATCCATGGATTTTAATGCATTTAGTAATGGATTTCTGCTGGAATTTTGAAACTGGAAAGAAGCCACTAGCAAGGGATTCTTCAGGGTATCGCTCTTGGCGCCTAAAGAAGGAAAAAAAAAGGAGAGGGAAAAACTTAATGAAAATATATATTTGTATAAACAATCAATGAAGATCGTGTTTGTGTGTTAAACAACCACCTTGAAATTGGTCTGTCTCAAAGGACTGAGCAATTGCAGACTACCTTAGCATGAATGATTTATGACATTCATGAACTTGGCAACTGCATCAGTTTTCCTAAACCTGGCAGCAAACACCACCTGCATATTAAGTGAAGATTTATGATTTATAAAACTCACCTCATTATGCAGAGGAACATGAATTGTCTTATGTGTGCAGTCTATAACTCCCGGGACAGATGAAAAGGCAGCTATGACACACAATTTATGTGTTCTTGCCGCCGAAGTTGGTGAGGGAAACAGGGAGAATAACTAGGTCTTTGAGTCAGGTATCTTCAAAGCTGTCCACGTCCCGCTCCCTCCCCCCAGAATGATGCTGTGGCTAAAATTGCCTGCTCTCTCGGAGGGGAAAAAATAAAACCTTGCAAAGATTAATGGTGGAGGTCATTTGAATTAATGCGCTAAATGATGCCCTCCTTCCAAAAAACCACAGGGAAAGGAAGCAGCTGAGATGCCTCCATGAAATGACACGGTTGGTGTTGAGCTCATTGCTCGTAATTTTCCCCACTCTGTCTTTTTCTGGTCTTTCTAACCCAAGGACACAGGTTCCAAGCTTCAAGGAGGGAAGAGTTTTGGTCTCAAAGAGACCAAAATGTGACATGTGGTTAAGTGTGGAGCTCGTGTCCCTCAGAAAGGACTGAAGCAGAAAGCACATGAGCCCAGCTTGCAGCTGGTTCCCTCATTTTGGGTCAGGAGAGCATTTGAGAGGCTTGAAAACAGGCAGGGCTGATGGACTGAAAAATGAATGATATGACCCAAGGAGAAAACAGCCCAGGGCAGAATTTACCCCTGATCTGCCACGTTTGAGTGAATCGTGGCTTGTGCATCTTGTTTCTTTATTTGCTTAAAATAAAACTGCCTGGAGTGGAGACAATGGTGTGGTTTGATGGGCAGTGCTGCTGGGGGGCCAGCAAAGGGCCCTGGGGCTCTGGTTACCACAGCAGGGCTGGGACCCCCGTGGGGACAGCAGTGCAGGGACATCACTGCTGGGGGCCACAGCGTGATGCCCGCTTGCCCCACCAACCTCAGGCTGCTCCTGGATCTGGCCAGCGGGTCACAGACAGGACACAGGGGTGCAAGGGGAACATGGGGCTCCTTCTGCACCTTCTGCTCCACAGCAGGGCAGCCACGTGTGGGTATATCTGATCTGACCAGGCAGCTCCTCACTGGAGCCATCCCCTTTGGATGGGAAGGATAAGACCCAAGAGCAGCAGTTTGGAGCACAGTCGTCTGAGCTGGCCCCTCAGCCCTGCAGCGTGCTGCTAATTACACCCAGGGGCTTTGGCAGGAGAACATGTGTGAAGACTTTGGGTTAGTAATTGGCTGCAGTGCTCCTGAAATCAATTTAAGTGGCCTCCATGCCTGGCCTGGCTGCTTGTGTTCCACCCTGTGTGTGGTTGTCTGTGCAGGGAACTGGCCTAGGGAAAGCCAGCCTGGCAAAAAACAGAGGAGCAGAGACGCCCCAGCAGCCAGGTCCCCTGGAGATCACAACATGGAGGTCTTGGATGTCTCCTCCTTCAGCAAAGAAAGGGTTGACTTGGGCCAAATATGTCGGTACCTTGGCATGAAGACAAGGCTTGGCTGAGCAGGAAGGCTCTGCAGGAGGTGAGGAGCTGAGGCTGGGGGCAGTCAGGATGTGTTCTCCTGCTGCTGCTTGGGGGGGATGCAATTCACTGTTTATTTTCTGCAGTAAAAACCTGCACTGAAGCTCTTCAAAATATATGTTGGTGCTACTGGAAAGGAGGGAGTCAGGACTGTGAATGATTTTATGTTTTCCTCCCTCATCATCTTATTGCCAAGGCAGCAGAGAAGGAGCATTTCTTCTGCCTAAGCACAAACAGGGGAATTTTTCTCCTCCAAACGTTACCCTTTTGTTTCACGCCTGTCTCAAGAGGCTGACTTCAAAATGAAATTGTAACTGTGCGCATTAAATAAATTGCAGGCGCTACCTGAGCCGGGTGTGTTGGCAGCAGCTGATCCAACAGGAGCTTCCTGGCACGGGCCCTGCCAGGCAGGGAAGAGTCTTTCCCTCCTGGCTCCCAATTCAAGCAGCCAGCACAAAGCAAAGCGTGTTTGCACAGAGGAGCTGTGAGGGGGTCACGGCGTTGTAGCTTACAAAGGGAAGGACACGTGTTTAGGAAATGACAAAGGAAAGAGTAAGTATCTATCAAGAGAGTGATTTATATTGTTTTCAGAATAAAAAGCTGTATTATTTCTCAAGAGACACAGACACTGCCTTGGGACTCAAGCACTGGCTGGGGAGTTCTGCATCCTCCAGGTTGCATCGGGAATGTGAAGAGATGGTTCTGGGCTGGTGGGTTCCGACTGGATTTAATGGGTGCTGTGAGGAACAGGCTCAGGGGGAATACTGCAGTAACACACCCTGGTGAAGGCCTGGAGGAGGGAGTGCAGAGCACTCCGAGTACCCATGGCTGTAAATGTGATGACTCTGCGAATACCAGAGAGGGCAAAGAGAGTGCAGAGGCTGAGGAGGCCAGGAGGGCAGCAAGGAAGAGATTCATGCCAGCAGAGCCAGGCGTGCCACGGAGTGACCCTTCCAAAGCTATTCAGTGAGGGAGAAATTAGGGAAGCAGAAATGGGGAAACACATTTGGGTCTCACGTTGGGATGCTGGAGGGTGTGTGGGATAGTGGATGAGCCTATTCCAAGACACTGGGCCAGAGTGGGGGACTGGTGTGTGCTGGAAAACCCCACAGTGAGCCAGGGAGAGAGGAGGAACCCAGCCCTGCTCAGCAACAGGCAGAGGGAAGAACTGGTGCCAATGTTCATGCAACGTGAATCCTCAATGAAGGGGCTTACAGGGGCTCCCCCTGCCTGTGAGGTTGGCTGGCTGAGCCCTTCAGCCTTCCCACCATGGCACAGCTTGGCTACAGGTGACCTTCAAGCCATCCTGTCCTCTCAGCAGGTCTAAGACCAGCCCTGGGAGCCACAGCAGCCTTCCCAAAACCACTTTGTACCTTGGCTGCCTCAGATCAGGGTAAAAAAAATCTGCAGAGTACAGCATTTGGAAGTTTTCTTTTGTAACACACTAATTGCCCTCATTATTATGGTTCCTGGAGGCACCTCAGCTCCTTATTACAGCAGCTGCGATCGTGGAGGGGTGAGATGTGGTTTGCTGCTCCCTCCGGTCTCCTGCATCCTCAGCTGAGTGACAGGTCTCTGCCACATGCACTGCAGGAAGGAGGGCTGGTGAGCTGCTGGCAGACTCGCAGGCAGCATTCACAACCGTCTCCGTGCTGGTTTGTTGCTTCTGTGTTGCTTCTGATTTATTTTGTGATGCTCTACAGGCTGATGCTTGTTGCCGGCCTCACTGGAATCGTGGAGGTGAAACCAGGCAAGGTTGGAAGGATGCTGTGGGGTTGACCAGCTCTGTGTTGAATGCCCACTCCAAACCCTCAAATCCCTGCTGTGATCCCCCCCGAGATGCGTACCTAGCCAAGCATCTGGCTGGTAGTTCATTACACAACTGGTGCATACAAACTGTTAAATACCCAAGCCAAGGAGAAACGCCTGCATCCCTTCCACCCCTGCAAATGGGAGGGCTTATTCTTGCCCTGCTGCCCCTTCCTCATTGCTCCTGTATGCTGCAGCCCCCCCTCCTCCCCAGCCAGCCTTTCTCCAAGCGTTTGAGGGTAACCCTGAATTCAAATAGGACTTTCTCCTCCTGTGCACTGAGTGTGGTGAGCCCCGGTTTGTGATTCACCCTGACTCAGGGGGCAGGCTGGTGCCACGCTGCCTTTGATCCCTCACCACTTTTCCTGTTAGACTTCACTTTGGTGAGCAGGAAAGCACCCAAAGTGCTGCTGTTTTGGCAGCTGCCTCAAGGAGCCTTTCCACACCGGGTCACCTGAAGTCACGCCGCCATCCTCAGGGTAATTCCAAGGCACCCAGGAGCCGGAGAGCTGGAGTTGCCCTCCAATCCCTGCCGATGGGAAATACTGAAGGTGGAGAAGCTGATGCAGAGCTCCCCGCAGGGCTCCTCACGCTGTCGGCAGCCCCGGCCCGTCTCGGTGCTGGTGGTTGCCTCTGACGTGCTTCTCCTGCTGAAAACGGTGTGTAACCTCCTGCGTTCTGCCGTTTACAGCGACATCCTTCAGAGGCAGATGCCTACGGAGCTGGAAACGCAGCCAAGCGGCTTGAGGCTTTGTAGAAAAGAAGTTCCAGCCCCGCTCTGCTCCTGCGGGAGGCGAGCAATGCTCCAGCACGGCGCCCTGCGGGAGCGGGCACAGGACACCCGGGGGGTCCCTGCCTTGGCAGCTGCCAAAGGGCTGCCCCGCTGCCAGCCCAGCCTCGGCGGTGCTGCAGAGCAGCCTGGCGCCGGGCAACAGTTAACAGGGAGGGAATTAACTGGGTCCCCACAGGGCAACTCCCTCCCGTGTCGCTGTGTGGTGGGGAGCTGGTGCCCGGCCCTCGCTGGAGGCTGCCCGTGAGGAACCTGCCTCGCCCTGCTCTCCCCTCCCTCCAGCCCTAGGGAAGCGCAGGCTCAGGGGCCGATGCAGAGCATCCTCTGGGACACCCGGAGCCAGCAAGCTGGAAGCTCTGGATCTCTTGCAGAGGGTGCTCAGTGTGTCAACCCGCTGCCTGGGCACCAAGGGGTGTGGCCGTGTGTCTTGTCAGCGCTACTGGCTGCCCAGCACAGCTTTGGGAGCGGAGGGGAACATGAGGCAGATTGTTTCTGAGGGATCAGGTGAGTGGCAGGAGGGGGGAGCACAAAGGACATTGCAAGTGGTGCAGATGAGG
Source organism: Brachypteracias leptosomus (assembly GCA_013401335.1). NCBI lineage: Eukaryota > Metazoa > Chordata > Aves > Coraciiformes > Brachypteraciidae > Brachypteracias > Brachypteracias leptosomus. The sequence continues at coordinate 729,291 of VYZX01002818.1, read as the reverse complement.
GCAACAACTAAGGGCAATTTGAAGCTCAAAGCCATGGCTCCATGTGCCCAAGGCCAATGCAGGTCACCTCTAGTCGGTGGGGGGATTTTGTGCCCTTCAGAGCAGGGGGATTTCCTCCTCTTGTTTTAACCACCTCTGCAGGGACTGCTGAAGCAGGTTTGCCTGTTGCTCTGTCAGTCGCTGTCAGAACAGCTCCTGTCCCAGCCCAGGGTGAAGGGCTGGCTGGCGGTGAGCTGGGACAGCCTGTCTTTGTCCCCTCGGAGAGGAGAGCGGGGAGGAGAAGCGCAGAGAGAACTAGCGGGGAGGAGAAGCGCAGAGAGAACTCCCGGAGAGCCGCTTCCAAGCGCGGTAGTGTTTTAACTGCAGCCTTGCCGATGCTGGGGAAGCTGTCAGCGATGTGAATTAAGCTGTCATTCTCCCAGGCTTGCGATTCACAGGAGCAGCCTGAAAGCAGCGCTAGCGCGGTTGGCTGCTGCCCCTTTCTGGTGACAGGAGAGGGTGACACTGTAGGTACGGTCCTAACTTGCTGGGTTAGAGGTGGCCCATCCCAGGACTCCGGATTTACATAAGCAAAAATGCCTGAAGGACAAAATCGGGCTTCTGTGAGTTATGCAAGAAGGCTCTGACAGAACGGTCATCATGGGTGTCAACGGCTACAACAGGCTAATCCCGGCTCGGTTGTACTGGCGGGTATTCACCGGGCCCCAGTGATGGCTCCTGGCCCTACAGAACGGACCTGCCCAAGCAGCAACAAGCAGCCAGAGCCGCACCTCACCCTGCCTCTCCCCACTGTCTGACCCACGGGCAGACTCTGACCTCAAAGCCGCGGTACCGGCGGGTAGAGTGGCCCCGGCCCACGCTGCCTCGGCTGCGAAGCCGGTGCTGGCTGGTAGGAAGAGCTCCAGGGCCGGGCTCCGCGCTTTGGGCTTTCAGAGGCGCTCGGCTGAACGCGTCTTCGGGGAAAGGCACAACCCTGGCATGACACAGGGAGAACCGTGGAGGCGCTGAGGTCACAGGGACCCGCTGCGCGCCGCGCCGCCCCGACCTTGCTTTGGGCCGCACCCACAGCGTTCCTGGGAGCTGCGCGCAGGCCCAGGCCTGCCCCGCGGGAGCGGGGCTCCCCCCGCTGGCAGGGGAAGGTCCCAGGGCGAGCTGTGCCCCGCGTTCCCGAGCCCTGCCCCGTGTTCCCCGGCCCAGGTGTGGCTCCGGCGGCAGCAGCAGGCCCAATAGGCCGCACGGGGGCGCGCAGGGGGAGGTACGCACGCGCGCCGCCCGACCTGACGCAAGGCCCCTGCAATCGCCCTGCGCTTTATCCTGTCCGACCTTGAGTGCGCGCCTGCCCGCAGGACCCGGGCTGTCCGTGGCAGTGCCGTGTGCGCCGGGACACTTCGGCGCCCGTGTCAGGCTCAAATCCACACCGGCCGAGGTAGCGGGCCCTCACAACGTCTCAGACAGGCAGCGCGCAGCCTCGACCCCGGTGCTGGTATCGGAGCGGAGCGCTGAAAGCGAGCGGAAGGATCAGGCGATCTTCGGAACATCCCGCAGCGGGGGTCCTGCGACGCGATCTTCCCCCCCCGCGGCCCACGTGGGTGGAGGTTTCCAGAAGAGCCGCGGCCCAGCGCGCACCCGGTCCCGCCACCCTCGCCATGCTCAGTGCCCGCCGCGCCGCCGCCAGCCTGCCCCTGCTCCTGCCGCGGGCCAGCCCCGCGCCCCCTGGCATGGCACAGGTGGGCACGGCAGAGGCCTCGGCGGGCGGGAGAGGCCTAGGGAACGGGAGAGGCCTCCCTCTTCCCGAGGAGACGGGGGAGGCCTGGGGGGTCGGTGGGGATATGGGGCCGTGGGAGGGCGAGGAGGGGGCGATGGGAGCGTGGAAGGGCGAGGAGGGGGCTGCGGGGATGGTGGGAGGGCCGCTGTCAGCGTGCGAGTCCCGGCCGCGCCGGGGCTGGGCCCAGGCCGCTGGCCCGTTGCTCTGTCTCAAGTACTGGGCAGATTCTATTAAGAAAATTACTAATGGCGGTGCCAAGCATCGCAGCGGCCCGTGGGTGAGGAGGGGGGAGAGCACCGGGAGCGTGATCCGCGTACCTGGGCTTGTTTTCAATTTAGCTCCTAGTAATACTGCTCAGTTTCCCCCTTCTTGAAAATGATAGAGCAGATCAGGCAGGGAAGGGGACGGGGAGACACCAGGTGGTGCAATGCTCAGTGCTGAGTGTGCTGGTGACTGTGAACCCCCCAGAGCAGGTCCCTGCTGCAGGCAGGGTGTTGCTGACTTGCTCTCACCAAGCCCTCGCACCCCTTGCCCACTTAGGGAATGTGGCTAGGCCGAGTGTCTTGAAAAATCAGCAAAATATTCACGTCTTGGTGTGGTCTTGTTTGTGTTGAGATTTTTTGTTAAAGACTCGTTCTCAAAACAGAAAAAAGGGTGGTGCTCTCAGAGCCCTCCAAGGTGCTGGTTTGCACATGCAAAGTTATGGCCACTGCGAGGAGACTTCAAAGAGCTGCAGCAGAACCTCAGTTGCACACTGGAGGAGAGATGTAGTGGGTCAGTTGCTGCTGACCATGCATAAAGCCTTGGGAAAGGGGGTTAATGTTTATCTGCTGCTGTTCATTCAGAGCTGAAGGTTCAGAGTTAATTTATAGGAATGTCTTTTGCCTCATAGCATATTTGTAAGACCGTTTTATGTGAGGGAAACAGCTCAGTCCTGGTGATACAGATCAAGGTTATGACAGGTGAATAAGTGTAGAAGTAGGAGTTTTATGGCAGTCTGAGTCTTTCTCAAATTCTTCCTTAGCTTGCACTTAATTTTTTAAAAACAACATTTTTTATATATATATATGCGTGTGTGTGTGTATATATATATATATATAGGACTTTGTCACTTCAGAAGTTTTTACCTTGGAAAGCTGGGGCTTGAAGACCACTTAAAACTAAGTTTTCATTATAATTCTTTTATTTTATAGACATTCTGGAATGGCCTCAGTCAGAATGTTCTCAGAGCAGCATCCAGCAGAAAATATGCGTAAGTATTTCCTTGTTTTTTCATATTTAGCCATTTGATGCTTATATTTACTGTCCTCCTGATACCAGAACTGATTACTGGAGTCAGAGAAGGAGCAATGGAGCAAAACCAGCCAGGTAAAACTAGAACCTATGCATGTTACTTTCCTAAGGGTGTTTTTTTTTCCAGGGGAACTTTGAATTGTTCTTCCCCTTTTCTCCCACCAGCAGCAGCATCCACCAGATGTGGATTGTTGAGATTTGTTTGTTTTTAAAAACAAAACCGAAACAAACCTGAATGTTGATGAAACAGGATCAGTTTCAAACAGCTTCTGCATTTTAATCACTTATTTTTCTTACTGTAACGTAATGGGAAAAGAGTAGCAGTTAGTTGTGTAACTTAGTCAGATGTTTTGTGGCTGCTGCTGATTCAGGACCCAGAAATGTTTGTGTTAGGAAGAGTGCCCAGTTGTGGCTCGTGCAGACAGTCCGAGCAGCTGCATGTGTCCAAGGTCCCTGCTCCGTGGTGTTTGAGCTGGAGTTAGAGCAGCTCAGCCTTCTGGTGATCAGCATGGTCCTGCTCTGCCTTCAGGGTGTCTTCTCCATCCCAGGGTGTAGCTTTGTTTATAAGGCAAAACTCTGATTCTGGAGTTCTCTCTAGCCTTGAAAGGGGTAATACAGACCTCCTAGAAAGGAGAAGGAAATTCAAATTTGACTTGTGTAGGAACCACTCCTGTTTTTCAGAATGAAATTAATTTGTTCCTCCTGAGGATCAAGAAGATGCTTATCTTTGGCTCTGGCTCAGGGAACCCCACGTGGGCTGAGTAATTGGTTATCTTTGTGTATTCTTCTCTTCATGCTAAGCACCACTAAATAAACCAATGCAATTTATTATTAACACTCTGACTCCAGGTGGCTGTTTTCAAACAAATTTGAACACCGGAAGTAACCCAAACCAAGCCCTGTCTGTGTAGGGACAGAGTTAGTTACAACTTTGATGTCAAAATCTTAAGGGATGTTGTGAATACACATAGTAAAGATTATTCTGGCAAAGAATAACATTTTATATGTTTATTTAACCGAGCAAGGATTTACTTATAAGTGATCTGAGAACAGAGGCACCAGGTTAAATTCCTGTGCAAGTGTCAGAGAACCCCTCAGGTCAGAGCACAGCGTGTTTGCTTCAACATCTACTGAAAAATCACTTTGTCCTGGCACCAGGGTAGGAAGTTTTTTTGCTCTCTAGTTATTTTAGTAGTAATTTTCTTTATCTTGTAATACCCTTTACAGCTCAGAAGCCATTAAAGGTGCTGTCATTGGGATTGATCTGGGGACAACAAACTCCTGTGTGGCAGTTATGGAGGGAAAGCAGGCGAAAGTAAGTAAAGAACTGCTGTGACCTTGTGCTGACGGGGTTGGGAGCTGAGTGTCCAGCACAGCGTTCCCCAAGGCGCTGGGTTCTGAGGGTGTCCCCCTGCCTCTGTCACCCAGGTGCTGGAGAACTCAGAGGGTGCCAGGACCACCCCTTCGGTGGTGGCCTTCACGGCGGAGGGCGAGCGGCTGGTGGGGATGCCGGCCAAGCGCCAGGCGGTCACCAACCCCCACAGCACCTTCTACGCCACCAAGAGACTCATCGGCCGACGCTTCGATGACCCAGAAGTGAAGAAGGACATGTGAGTGAGGGAGGGGTGGGCAGTGGATAACAAAACAGAGCCCTCTGGGGCACCACAGTTATATGCCCTCCTGTTTCAAAGGCCCATTGCTTGTGTTGCGAGGGCCACACTGTGTTTTCATAGAAAATCACAGAATGGTTTGGGTGGGAAGGGAGTCATCAAGTCCGACCCCCCTGCAGTGAGCAGGGGCATCTGCAACTAGAGCAGGTTGCTCAGAGCCCTCTCCAGCCTGACCTGGCATGTTTTCAGGGATGGGGCATCAACCACCTCTCTGGGCAACCTGGGCCAGGGTCTCATCACCCTCAAAGTAAAGTATTTCTCTCTAATACCTAGTCTAAATCTATTCTCAGTTTTACTACATTAGTTACTGATCTTTTTAAGGTTTTCAGAGAAGCCAAAGGTCCACCATTCAGTCTCTCTTCCCCCACAGCCTTGCTGATGGCTGTGCAGAACGGCCAGCACCTACCAAAGGGGACTTCCCTCATCCTTGAGGGTAGTTATGATGAAAGCTGTATGACCTTATTGTGGCCTTCCAGTATCTGAAGGGGGCCTACAAGAAAGCTGGGGAAGGACTTTTTAGGATACCGGCTTGTGGTAGGACTGGGGGGAATGGCTCAAAACTAGAGGTGGGTAGATTCAGATGAGATGTTAGGAAGAAGTTCTTCCCCATGAGGGTGGTGAGACACTGGCATAGGTTGCCCAGAGAGATGGTGGAAGCCCCATCCCTGGAAATATTTAAGGCCAGGTTGGACGGAGCTCTGAGTAACCTGCTCTAGTGGGAGGTGTCCCTACCCATGGCAGGGGGGTTGCAACTAGATGATCTTTAAGGTCCCTTCCAACCCTGACAATTCTATGATCATACCTAAATCTTCTGATTAAATGACATAGCTGGTTAAAAGCACAGTGTGTTGGTACTTCTGGGACTCACTGGATCTGAGGCTGCTGTTGACAAGTTTGATATTCTTTGTCTAGAAATTGTCCTTGTTCATCTGCTGGCACTAATTGCAGGGGATTTGTGCTGTGTGCTGGCACAGAAACTGAGCATGGAATTCTCTTGTTTTTTTAGTAAGAACGTTCCATTTAAGATTGTCCGTGCCTCCAACGGCGACGCCTGGGTCGAGGCCCATGGGAAGCTCTATTCCCCAAGCCAGATCGGTGCCTTTGTGCTCATGAAGATGAAGGAAACTGCAGGTGGGTACAGTTTGGCCTTTGCTGTCTCCACACAAGTGTGGACCATGGGAAATGGACGTGCAGCAGCCATAAAGATTCTTTTCTGCTGCAGGAATTCTTGTGTTATTTATGCAGTGATGGGCTGTTAAAAAGCTTCAAGGGAGATTGGTTCCCACCTCAATCTGGGATTTTTAGCAAGATATTAATGCTTTACTATAAATATATTCGTACCAAAACTGGATGTGGATTGAGTTGATACACTCTGTTTTAACTGGATTGAGCACACTCAGAAGGGGGAGCTCCTTGTCCTTGGGAGCTGCAGCCCTTGTGCTCCCAGGCTGCAGCTGAGCACGGGCTGTGGCATCACGGGTTTGAGTGGCTTTGTTCTTACCCAGCTGCTGGACACGTGGCAAGAAAGGGAGTGTTCAGGGGACCCAACTGTTGGGTTCCTGGAATAGCTTCTTAGCTACTGGTGACTTTAAATCTTCACTAGGGGAAGTTATCCATTGACCTGGAGACATTTTTTTGCTCCTTTTCAATTCCTGAAGTGGCTTCTGGAGAAAACTGAGTATAATACATAGGTAATGGTCAGTAGCTGCCTTCTGCAGCCTCGTTTGGTAAACTTGCATCCAGTGATCAGTGTTAGGACTAAAGGTTGTTGCTGAAGCTTCATCCGGTCCTGGACGCTTGCTAAAGCTCCACCCAAGAGTGAAATATGAGTGTGTGGTGTGTGAACATCTGTATGTGATGAATCTGGCTTACTCTGAGGATGGTTTTCCTCTACCTTAAGCAGGGGTCTGCTTCCTGTAGGTCTGTTGGCTTCTGGCCTGGATGCTACATGAGTTGAGCTGTGGAATGATCTGGCATTGCAAGCAGAGCAGGATAATGCAGAGTGTAATGTCTGTGCAGGGCTCATGCACAGGCATAAATCCTGTCTGTGCATTCTCACTGCATCCTGCACATTCTATTTTTTCAGCAGGTCTGAATCTGCATTTGTTGGCATCCTTCTCTCTTTTGAGAGAAGTTTATGACCTTAAGTCAGGGTGTAATGCATCTTTATCCTGACTTGCTGTCTCAAACACTTGTAAAGTTAGCACACGTACATTATTTGTACTGTGTCAGGGTTACCTACAGCACACAGGATAACAACAGGATAAAAATGAGTTGTTTTTAAGTGCATCACACGTTGAACACTCCAAAGAAATGGAGAACAGTCCCACACACCACAAAGACAAGCTCTCGGATGAATTCTCACTCACTAGTGGCATCCATTCACTGATTGAATTGCAGAGATGCTTTGTTCTGTCAGAAGTCTACAAACTGCTCCATGTTATGTGGAAGGGCTTGATTTCTACACATCTCCCTCTGCACCATCCCCGAAAGCAGCCAGTTGCTGGGCAGCAAGCCTGTCTCCTGTTCTTAGTTCAGGAAAATGATTTAAAATAGCAGAATAACAACTTGGTGGTATTCTTATCCTGTAAGGATAACTTCTGTTTTGTCTCCTTTTTCCCCCAGAAAATTACCTGGGACATTCAGCAAAGAACGCTGTGATCACAGTCCCTGCTTACTTCAATGATTCTCAGAGACAGGTATTCACTGAGCTGTAAGATTTTGGGGGGGTTATAAGTAGGGTTTGGTTTCTCCCAGTAGTCAACACTCTTCCTCTTTTCCCCTCAGGCTACAAAAGATGCTGGGCAGATTGCTGGCTTGAATGTTCTGAGGGTGATTAATGAACCAACAGCAGCTGCACTTGCCTATGGTCTGGACAAGTCTGAAGACAAAGTGTAAGTGCCTGTTGACAACACCTCTCCTCCCTTCAGTAAGGACAACACCTTCACTCTCTTCAACAAGCATGCTGTGATTTGCTTTGGAAATGCCTCTTCTGCTTTCTGATTTTCTAAAATCATTGGTTGGAATTCAGCCAAAGTAGCCTCACGGCTGTGAGTCAGTGCTGTGTAATGTCACCCCTTTTCTGTGCCAACTGTACTTGGTAAAGAAATCAAGTTCCTAACTTGCAGCTACAACTTAATTAAGAAAGGTGAGCATCAATTTAATTACCTGGTAGCAGTGTGGCTTGGGGCAGCTGGCTGAGAGGCTGTCACTGCTGGTGCTGAAGTGTAGAACAAGGTGTGCTGAGGTTTGGGGCCTGGTGTCCACAGCTGGTGTCTTCTTCCCTGGCTGTGCTCAGCCTTCTGTCACTGTCACTGGATACAGAAATGGAGGGGGGTTTTGTTACAGATTTTGTATTTCTGATGTAGATTATATTGCCTTACATTTTCAAAACCACATTTCACAATGGTTCTTGTGTCCCTGCCCTTGCCATTGGATGTGAGTGTGTCTTGTTTTGAAGGAGCTGCCCTCTCTGAGATAACAGGCAAGGTTAAGGATTGTGCAGCACATCTGCAGAGAACACTCCCACGTGGATTCAGAGTGTTCAAGGAGTACGTCCACTGTGTAACTTATTTACCAATGTCTTCAGAGAGGCTTTTAACTTTTGTGGACAGCGGTGTGGATTCTGCACACTTTTCATGTGAGGAGAGTGATTTCTATATTTTTGAGCCACACAAGTGTGTAAAAGTGTTTTTCTACCTCTCTTTGTGTAGCATTGCAGTCTACGATTTGGGTGGTGGTACTTTTGATATTTCCATCCTGGAAATCCAGAAGGGAGTCTTTGAGGTGAAGTCCACCAATGGTGACACTTTCTTAGGTGGAGAAGATTTTGACCAGGCTTTGCTACAGCATATTGTTAAAGAGTTCAAGAGAGAGGTAAGGTATCTCATCAGCATTCTGTCTTGTGTTACACTGGCTTTCAACCTCACTTCTATAGAAGAATGGGAATTTTCCTAAATTATTAGGACTTGATTTGTGATCTATGGTATAGTTGAAATTTAAGAGTATTAAACTTCTGTTACACTAGCTTCCAGTTCTTACACTTGTTTTTGAGGTGGAATATTCCTCTTCTGGAAGACAGACTAGCAGGACTTCTGCCTTTTTTCCTCTAGGACTATCCTATACATAGTCTGCTTGCTTTTAATAATAAAAACCCATGGTCCAGTTGAATGTGTCATCACACATGCCTACAGTACAGGATTGGCTGCAGGAAACTGCAGTGTAATTCCAGTTCCTTTGCCTATCCAGTCTTGCCTTTATTCTGTGCTGCAGCAGCTTTTCTGAGCTTTAATCAGTTACTTGCTGTATAATTGCTGTCAGAGCAGAGCGGGCTAGCAGATGTTCTTGAAATGCTAAATACATTTGCCAGAAGTGAGAGAAATCAACAGAAATGCACATATCTGGCTGTATTTCTACAAACATCTTCACAGTCAAGAGTGATGGGAAGGTGAACTGTGGTGAAGAAGAGCTCAGTGCAATGTTAACCCCTGTTGTTTGTCTCTTAGATGGGTGTTGACCTGACTAAAGACAACATGGCCCTTCAGAGGGTGAGAGAAGCATCAGAGAAAGCCAAGTGTGAACTTTCCTCATCTGTGCAGGTAGGTGACTGGTTTCAAAGCAGTCCAGTAAAACTCTTTGATACACAGAGTTTTGCATTATTTTTGTTCACTAAGCCCTGTGGAATTGCTGGGTTTTTTCTTGTGGTGGCAGAACAAGCTTTTGTGTAACCAAATAGCATCGCTTTAACAAAGTCCTTCAGCAGAGCAGACTGTTACAGAGCACAGTGAGTTGTCAAACTGAGGATGTCAGTGGGTGCTGGGTTTTGTCTTTCTTCTGGCACCATGTTTTCTCCTCTTGCAGGGAATGTGACCTTATTCCCAGCTTATGTATTTCAGCAGTATGAAATCAGGGAATTGAGCTGCAGCTTGTACTGCTGGGTTACTGGAAGCACACACAGCTTTGTGCAGGCAGTTCCAAAACCTCATTCCACTGAAACAGCTAATTTGTCTAATAACAAATAATTTCTGTACAGAATCTTTGCTTATTTGTCTATAGAAGAGTTGCTGAGACAATGGGCAACATATACTTCCCCCCCCCTTGCTTTTTTCCACCCGCTTTGTATATTAATGCATTCAAGCATGTCTTTTATTCACTTCTGAATAAGGAGCTGGAGAAGCAGCAAGATGGGGGTGTAATAGTCTTGCCTAAGTGAAATTAAGGTCAATTATATAGTAATTGAAATGGGGACTCTGCCAATTTCTAGGTTCTGAATAAACATAATTTTTTTCGATGGTGGTCTTTTTGTTGGCCAGTGGGGAGCTCCTAGCAAGGAGTTTAGGCCAGTCACAATGGATGCATAGTTCTGCCAGAGACATAGCAGGCTCTGTTTTACTAGCTCAAGAGTTGGCAAATACAGGCAGCTCATACCAGGAAAAACTGAATTCCTTAACTCTTTAGCAGTGAAAGGAAAGCAACTTGCTTTTGGCCCTATTTTCCCCTAATATTTTTGACCATACTCTTTACAAAATGAATGCACACCTCCAGTCAGTGACAGGGGTTTAGTTCTCCTTGTATAAACTTAATCTCTAGAGCTTAAAGCATTAATGTTTTTAATTGCTTTGTTTTATATGATCTTTTGATGTCAGCATGACTCAGCACTTGAACAAGATGGCTTCAGTATAAGACTTGCTTTAAAAATCCACCATGTGAATTTGTAAGATTGTCCACAAAGAGCCATGAGAAGTGGGGATTATAGTCCCTGGCCCAGATGAGCTTTGTGTTCAATGGCAACAGTCTGGCTGTGGAACAGGAGTTTGTTTGCATTTAGAAAGTAGTCATGAGTTATTGCCTTCAAGCAGCTTCCCTTGTATGAAATGTTAGTCAGTTGGCAAATTCTTTGGGAGCTCTGGAGGTGGGCTTGCTTCTGTGCTGTGCTAAAGGCAGAGGATTAAGTTTGTCACTTCTGATGTTTCAGCTCTTACCTCCTGGCTAGGATAGAAGTTAAATTGTTTTGTTTAACAATAAAAGACCTCAAAATATCACATTATTAAAATTGGAACTCAACAGTTGTAACCATGAGGTGTGTAATGAAATTATTTTCCTATCTCTTGTTTGGAATGTCAAACATAAATGGCCTGCTGCCCCTTAAAGACTGGGCTGCAGGGGGAACAGGCACATGGATGCTTCAGAACAGAACCTAAACTTGATCTAAAACCTGTGTGTAGCTGCCTTGTTTCCCATTCCTGTTTTTCACTGCCTGTTCTGTGTGCTGCAGACTGATATCAACTTGCCATACCTCACTATGGATGCCTCTGGACCAAAACACCTGAACATGAAGCTGAGTCGCTCGCAGTTTGAGGGCATCGTGGCCGACCTGATCAAGAGGACAGTAGCACCCTGCCAGAAGGCCATGCAGGATGCTGAAGTCAGCAAGAGTGACATTGGTGAAGTCATCCTTGTCGGTGGCATGACCAGGATGCCAAAGGTATGAGATAAGCCCCTGTCACAGGCAGAGCTGACACAGCTGCCCCGTGCTCCCTGGTAGGGGAGATCCATAACAGAAGTTGTGAGCCTGATAAACTTCAGAGGTCCAGCAGCTGAAGGCCCTGAGGCAGAGCAGCCCTGCTAAGTAGTCACATGAAAGCAGCAGCAATGGACTCTCTGATCTGGTTTAATGAACTCAGCTTGGATCCGGGGGCTGTAGCTGAGTTGCACTTTACTGAGACTAGTGGGAGGTCTCAGGAATTGAAAATTCAGCTTGAGTTTCTGCTGTGGACCGAATATAAGCAGCATGCTTCAAATACCCAGGGTGTTTTCTCTTGTTGTGAACTGCAGCGTGTGGTAACAGTAGACTTCAATGACAACAGCCTGTCAGTCATCTCTGCCTTCCAGTGCATTTCTCTGCCTGTGTAGAGCACTTAGGGCTGGCTGTGAAGAAGCTGCACAAGCAGAAGAGCTCTTGTTACCTGCTGGCTGCGTGTGTTTGGCTCCCTGCTGGAGGCTGGGTGTTGTCAGGCATATTGAACTGGCTGTTCCAAACGCTTGTTACCTAATACTTGCCCTGCTATTCTGTGGTGATAAGCACCAACAGGTAACTCAGGAGCTTGCTCTGCTGACTTGTAGAGTCTTGCTGCTGAAGTGCTGGCTGCTGGTGATGTACTCTTCTTGCTCAGGACACTACTTAGTCCCTGAAGTCACAGCTGAACACATGTACAACACTCTCCTCAAGGGTACAGCTTGTCCTGTCCTCAGGATCATCAAAATCTCATTCTCTAGGGATCAGTTGGGCTTGGACTGTGGGTTTGCTGTTAAGATTTGTGGTTTGCATATGTGGTCCTGCTCAGGATTGATTTGGGGTTTGATGATGGGTTTTTTTTCCTCTGTGTTAAATGAGCCTGGTGGCTGGAGGTGATATTGGTTTGTGCAGAAGGTCACCCAGGCAGGGGAACCTGAGCAGCAAGATAAACAGAAGCTGCTGCTCTGGCCAAAGCTCAAGTGGAGTAACTATGCTGTACCTTCCCAAAGCCTCTCTCTTCTAGCTGGGTAAGGGAAAAACAGTGTGGTTAGCTGTGCATAAAGGGATGAAAACCACTTCCAGGAGTGGGGAAGCCCTTCCTGAGTCTTTATGTATCCTTTGGGAGTGGAAGACAGTACTTAAGCATTGATTTGTACTTTATTTATTTTACTCCCTATTTATAACCACAAGCATCTATGGCCTTGAGATTCCATAATGCTTTCCTGAGTGCCTGTAGCTACAGCTCTGGCTGCAGGATGAGTGATGGTGTGTTACACAGAGCACAGAGCCTTCGCTGGTGTGCGTTGATGTGTTCTCTTCACCCTGCTAGGAGGGAACGGGCCTTCTTTGGAGTGCTCACATAGCCAGCGCTCCAGGAAACCTACAGTGGGTGCTTAGAAGTCCTGTTTGTACTCTAAAATACACCTCCGGAGAGGAAGACTTGCAGTTAATTATATGCTCAAGCATGAAGTGTCTTCCTCCATAAGGAGCGCTCCTGGAGCCATCCCTGGGCTGCAGAGCAGAGGAGGTGGATGCTGCTGGCAGTGTGGTGTCCAGGCCCGTCACACTGTGCTGGCAGGGGCCTGGTGTGTACTCAAAGAGGAGGGGAAGCTGTGAGCAGGAGCCACATCCCACACCCTTCCCCTGTGAGGCACAGGAGCTACTACAGAGCTATGCAGACACCTCACTGTGCTCCCCTCTGGGTACTTCAGCAGCAAACCTGCTGCAGTTGTGAGCAACCCTTCTGAGAGGGCAGAGCAGTGGCAGTAACACAGCTCCCACAGCACATCTACCTCTGGTAGAACAGCCTGTTAAAGAGTTTGAAGGTACTTCATACCATTTCAGTTTTGGTTTTTTTTTTTCCTTTATCACACACAAATAAGATGAGCTGTCCTCGTGCTCTGGATGTTTTTGCCTTCCCTGTGCCCTCCCACAGCTGTCCTGTCCTTGACAGCTGTGTTCTGCCCACTGTTGGCTTGTACAAGTTCCTGGGGAGCAATCCTTGACTTGTTAAGCATGGAATGATCCCTTCTGGAAATGGCTGGGCTGCAGGAAGGGACTTGATACAGGCTGACTTGCAGCTGGCAAACTCGATGGAAGAAAGTCTTCAGAGAAAGGCTTGTCTAGACTGAAATAAGCACATCTAATAGATTGTGTAAAAGATGGGGAGTTCGGGAGCAGTCACAAGCCTGAAGCTTAGTATTTCTGTCCTGCCACAGGATTCTGTGGCAGCAGGAGCATGAAGACACAGACCTTTAGCCAAAGCTGGGGTGTTCTTGTGGCCGTGGTGGTGGTTCACTCTGTATGAGCTGTGCTTTCTCTCCATTCAGGTGCAGCAGACTGTGCAGGAATTGTTTGGCCGTGCTCCAAGCAAAGCAGTTAATCCTGACGAAGCCGTTGCGATGGGGGCAGCCATTCAAGGGGGTGTGTTAGCTGGTGATGTGACTGATGTGCTGCTGCTGGATGTAACTCCCCTCTCCCTGGGGATTGAGACTCTGGGAGGTGTCTTCACAAAGCTCATCAACAGGAATACTACCATACCAACCAAGAAGAGCCAGGTACAGATTGACTGGAGATGGATGGGTCTTTTGTGAAGGTCTCAAACACCCAGTGAAGTCTACCCAGAGCATCCCAGTAGATGGTCTGGTCTCCTCCTTATCTAGCAAGGAGAAGCAGCATGGAAATAGTCAGCCACTGAGTATCTCTGTTGATTATTAGTGTGCCCAAGAAGGAAGGTGAATTGACATAATGTGTACCAAGCAACCCCAGGATGTTGTGGCCTGGTCAGCATTGCCGTGTGTGTGCCATGATGTTAACTCTCAACACATCATTCTGAACAAGAATTGTGTGGAGAACTTTTGATACTGAGCATCACACCCATCTGAGACCACCTTTCTTGGTCTCTGTGCCTCAGAAGGGATTATTTTATTTTATTTTTCTTGCTGTGTTGTAAAGTCCTGATAGACTTGGGTGTGATCCTTTCTCTCACTTTGCCTTGCTGGGGTCTGCTGGTGTGTGCTCTTACTGATAACCCTTGTTCCATCTGGGGCGTGGGGTTGTGGCAGGAGCTCTGCTGCTGGGAATGTGTCTGGCTGCCACCAGAGCCTGCTGTTGGCATGGCCCTGCCAGCTTTCCTGTCCCCAAGCATATACAGGACAAGGTGCCAGTGAGCTTGGCCGTCTCTAGTGTTGGTCCCTCAATGTTTTGTGAGAGGAACAGGGGAACAACGAGCACTTGATTATATCTTCAAAGTAGCTTTTCTTCTATTTTTCCCTTGTTTAGTCAGCTTGTAACTGTATCAGTTCATGTGTCGCCATTTTCTGGCCATCCAGTAACTTTCTATTCCTTTTCTGCAGGTGTTCTCTACAGCTGCTGATGGGCAAACTCAAGTGGAGATTAAAGTGTGCCAGGGAGAGAGAGAGATGGCCAGTGACAACAAACTTCTTGGCCAGTTCACATTGGTACGTTGGCTACTCAGTACTCATGACCTTCAACTCGACCTTCTCTCCATTTCAGTTGACCCCTGAAGGCAGTGTTGGGGAGGAGTCTTCTTACAGAAGACATTTGACCTGATTTGTAGTGTAAAAAAAAAACAGTCTAAAGGCACAGCTGAGTTCTGGGACAGCCTTGCAGTGGCAAGGGAGCAACTAGCATGTCCATGGAAGAAGGGCTTGTTTAGCAGCAAATCAGAATCTGCGTCATCTTGAAACCAAACCTGGGGGTACCTCTGTCGAGATACTACCAAATGACTGCATGATGCCAACAGATGCTTAGAGGGCTGGGCTCTGAGGGTTAGCCAATAGTCAGTTAAACTGACAGGTGCCCAGCCCTGGAGCTCGTGCCCATGGGAGCTAATGGACAAGCACCTCTCGTTGTCAGGTGGGGATTCCCCCGGCGCCGCGCGGAGTGCCCCAGATCGAGGTCACCTTCGACATCGACGCCAACGGCATCGTCCACGTGTCAGCCAAGGACAAGGGCACCGGCCGTGAGCAGCAGAGTGAGTGCTGGGGGTGCTGCCTGGGGAGGGGGGAGGCTGTGGAGTGGGGATAGTCCATAGCACGCTGGGCCCTGAGTAACCCTGAGAGGCTCCAGAGGAGCTGCTGTGATGAGACCCTCCCAGTCCAGGGGCAGGGACTGTGCCATGTGTTACCTCATTAACACTGGGGTGACAGGAGCAATCTCTTGCCAGTGCAGCGTAGGTGCAGTTGAAGCCATCTCGGCCTAAATGCCTCGTGTGGAAAGGAGGGCAAAGAGTTACTGCAGAACGATGTGGGGAAAGGGAGAAGTGACACCTGACCTGTAGTTTTCTTTCAGGCAGTAAAGCTGTAAGCACATGGCATTCTGTTCCCCTCTGTGGTCACCTGCTGACAGAGATTGCCACCAGTGGATGCCCTCTCCTTGCAGATTAGATGGAACTAGATGATCTTTAATGTCCCTATTAGGCAGAGATGAAGCGTCTGCCTATCCCAAGGTCAAGGAAGTCCTCACTGGCAGGGTTTTACCACGTTCCAAGTCACTTTGCACTGTGTGACAGTCCTTTCTTGGTCTCCCTGTTGCCTGTGATCACCATAGCAATGTTTTGGCAGAGTGCAACTGCTTCCTGAGGCTTCCTGTATGTATCAGCTGTGCCTCAATCCCCCAAGAGGTGTTGAGGGTACAAGCTGGCTAACTGAGAGCTCACAGGTGTTTGTGGAGCAGTGCTCCTGCTGCTCTACAGCTGTGTCCAGTGTCACTGAGGAGCTCAGAGCAGTGATGTTCTGCCCTACGTTACCCTGAAGGAACAGAAATAGGGGTTTGGGAATGCAGCACCTTGTACCAGTTGTTCTTGAGCTGTGCTCCTAGGCATGCTGTTCTTTGGGAGTGCCCTCTGCTCACACAATAAGAGACTGCTGTCTGTCTGCAGCTGCCCCTGTGAAGGTGCCAGCCTTTAAGGGAGAAATCAAATTAGGAAGATCTCTGAATCCAAGGCACAGCTGAACAGATCAGCTGTGTGCAGAGACCCTGTTTTGTTTCTAATTACTCCACTACAAAGGTCTTGAAACTCCAGTATTTTGAAGCAGCAGGTATTTTGCATAACCACCTTGTTCATTTTTGCCCATTTAGGCTGGAAACATCTCTGACTAGCAGGAGGCTTGGGGACTTCAAGCTGACAGTGTATTTTGCTCTGTAGTGCAGTGAAATGTTAGGCCCGGTGTTCTGGAGTAATTAACATGGTTGGCAATTTCTAAAGCTCTGTTGTGGGCCCAGGAAATTAATTTGAAGCATTAGTAGATTCCCCTGATAGAAAATAGATCTCTTTTGTGCCTCTGACTGGGCAGCCTCTGTACAGCCCTTCAGTCGTTTCTTGGAGGCAGCCACTTGAGCAATCAAATGCATGCTCCAGTTAAGAAAAATATTGTTAACTGTCTTGGCAACTGGAAGGTGTATGCTGGTCTTCACCAGAGTGCTTGGCCTCTAGCATAAATTTTATTTCCAAAAGTATAGTGCTTGTTACTCCAATTTCCTTGTACATTTTCTGTGTGTGATAGCCTTCTAGCTCTGAGTGTCTCCTGATAATAGGCAAGCAGGACTTTTTAGCTGCCTACATCTGTGAGCAGACATGGTCCTAATTACAAAGCTGAGCTCCTCATACTGTGTCTGCATCCAGAGGGTTTTTATGTGTCTGTTCAGAGTTGTGTTGTATTATGGACAAATACTGTGTTCTCATGAGGATCTGAGTATACCCGTTTGGTGGTTTTTAACTTTGCAATATTCAGGGTATTGGTCCTCTCTTTCCCAATGAAATGATGCTCTACTGCAGAAGTTAGCTTATGTCTAGGCTATATTTTCTAGCTTTTTAGCACAAGTGGAGAAAAATAGGGGACCTTTAGAACCCCACCTGTAGAATTAAGTGCTGTTGTCTTATCCTGCTCCCAGCCTGAGCTGCTTTCCAACAGTGAAAGGAATCTCTGCCCTGGTAAAATGTTTCCTTCTGTTTGGATTCTTTTTGTTGTTGTTAGGGAGTTTTTTTGCTGTTTTTAATTTTTGTGTTTTTAAGCTGCTGGAACATTCCTTTGGTTTGAGGGCTTTGTGTCCTCCTTTGCCAGGAGGAGTAGCTGAAGAATGGGCAAAGTGAGTTGCAGAGCAGTGGATGGGGAGCATCTGGCAGAGCTGGGGAGCTCGTTGATCCAAGGTGTCAGGCTCTCACCTTGCCCTCAGCATCACTGCCTCTTCCAAGACTGGCTGTCCTCATACTGCCCACGGGGCCTTCACAGTGCAGAGGCCCTGAGCAAGGCTGCTGCCATCTAGGGTTTGGGAAATAACACTCTCCTTTCCTCAAAGATGAGAGGACATTCATTGTTGATGCCTCTTCTCTACTGCAGTTGTTATCCAGTCTTCTGGCGGCCTCAGCAAAGATGAAATTGAGAACATGGTGAAGAATGCAGAGAAATATGCAGAGGAGGACAGGAGAAGAAAGGTAACGTGGCTGTTAGGGTATCTCCCAGCCAATAGTGCCCCTGCTGGGTGAAGCTGTTCAGTGCCGTTAGCTGTGCCCACCTCTGAAGGAGCTGCAGGCTCTGGTCAGTGTTGCTTGTGCAGACCTCTGCTTGCTTCCTTACATTCAGTTTACACTCCAGAGTTGAAAGAGAAGGTCTATGAAGAGACATTTACCTTCTTACTCTCTACAATGCACTGAAAGTGGGTTGGAGTGAGGTGAGGGTCAGTCTCTTCTGCCAGGGAGCAAGTGACAGGACAAAAGTTTAGGCTGGAAAAGATCTTTAAGATCATGTCCAACCATTAACCTAACTCTACCAAGTCCACTGCTAAACCATGTCCCTCAGCACCACATCTCCACAACTTTTAAACCCCTTCAGGGATGGTGATTCAATTACTGCCCTGGGCAGCCTGGGCCAGCCCTTCACAACCTTTTCAGTGAAGAAATTTTTCCTGATATCCGACATAAACCTCCCCTAGCTCTCTACAATCTCCTTTCAGATAGTTGTGAAGAGCAAGGTGTCCCTGAGCCTTCTTTTCTTCAGACTAGATAGCCCCAGCTCCTTCAGCTGCTCATCATAAGATTTGTGCTCTAAGCCCTTCACCAGCTTCGTTGTCCTTCAATGGAAGTTGCTTCCACTTCCAGGACAGTGAGTTGGAGTGTGACAGTGTGAGGACTGCCTTGCAGAGACTGCCTGTTTGGGCTTTGTGGGGCCAGAGTGCATCTAAATAATGCTCTGATTGCATTTCTTCTTCCCCATTTACCATTAAGAAGGACTCTGGGCTGGGGCTAGAATGGAATGTGGCACTTTGGGGGAAGAAATGCCAGGTACTAGCTCATGGGTGTACAGATTGCCAGTGGTGTGTGTGCAGTAGCCCTCACGAGCTGTCTCTCCCAGGAACGTGTGGAGGCTGTGAACATGGCCGAAGGCATCATCCATGACACAGAGTCCAAGATGGAGGAGTTCAAGGATCAGCTGCCTGCAGATGAGGTAGGTAGTTTCTGATCCCATGACAGTGAAGGAGGTGAGATTCCTTGCTAAATCTTTGCTTCAGTTCTCCCAGCTGGTTCTGGCCAGTGGCACCACCCCTCTGTAGTGGTGGAGAGACAGCACAGTCATCAGCTGCTCTGGTCTCTGCGCCTCAAGCAGGGTGAGTGTGGCTGGTGGGAGGGTGTCAGGACATGCTCAGAAGAACATAGCTTGGATAATAGCAAATATCCTATTTCAGAGGGCGAGTCCAGCGTCACTGAAGATCTAAGAGCCTGGCAAGCTGTTAATGAAGGGTTTCTGCATGAATGATGTCCTTGACTTGGCCTTGTGGTGATTTGATAAGCACTGTGCCGTGGCCTGGGTGACGGGACAGTTTAGCTCAGAAGCTGGGGATGAAGAGCAGCACCTGCCAGTGCATCAGCAGAGGGACAAAGGCAAAGTTGCTTTGTGATTCCAGTGGTACAGACACAGCACCCGACAGCTTGGAGGCAGTGAAAATTACTCTATCCCCTTGACTCAAAGTTTTCTTCTGTCTTTGGAGTGGATATTTAGTATCAAAAGAGTATCTCACACCACTCTGAGTGACAGCTTCATTTCAGCATTATGAATTTCAAAAGCCAGGTTTAAAATAGATTGCACGGTCTTTGAATTAACAACTCTTGGAAGCAGAATCAAAGGGCTTCTAGGGGCTCTGTGAGGGATCAAGGTTACAGTTCACTGGTAAACTGGCCTCTGACCAGTTTAAATGCTGTTTTTCAGACCAGCTCCTCTCCCTAGGATGGGTATTGACTGGGATTGTGATCACTGAAGTTTTCTCACAGGAGCACAGAGCCTAAATCCCTGTTCCCTGCATGGACTGTAGTGGTGAAAGTGGGTAGCAGTGCTTGGAGGGAGCCCTGTGCTGTCTGGGTGGAGATGGTGGCCTGGCACAGAAGGCGTTGATCACCTCCCAGTCCCGTGGGTCTGGAGGAGAACTCTGCCCATGTCTTGACTGGGAAGGCTGCTGAGCCAGCCCAGCTGTCCCCCAGTAACCTCTCTGCTCCAGGCCTGCCTCTCCAGCAGCGTGCCAGTCCGACAGAGAAATGCCAGACTGCGTGGAGGGTTTGACAGATGGCTACAGGGGCTGGCATCAGCCTCTCTTGCTTTTGTTTGCCTCTCTGCTCCTTCTCCCACGTGCAACAAAGGGATTGAGCGGGGCGGTGAACAGCCTCACTCGCTGGCTTCTGGCAGGGCCTTAAATACAGATGAAAAGCAGCTCTCTCCTCCCCTCGCCCTGGCTCCTGGGACAGCTGACTCACTGGTGAGGTGTGCCAAGGAGAGCAGCTCTCATCCTTGGCGGGCTGCTCAGGCTCTGCAGGGCTTTCTGTCCTTGGCGCCTCGGCTGAGGCAGCCAACGAGGGGACCGATTAGTGCCAACGGTGGCACATTAGTGAAGTGGACAGGTGCCCACGGGGAGCTGAGCACAGCCCTGCTCCCTGCAGACTGTGTATCAGTGTCAGACTTCACTTCATGGCTTATGGAAAAAAAAACAACATAGTTTTGCTGTCACCAGTAAGTGAGTGAAATGAGAGGACTGAGATTCTCAGTGGATGAAGCGCAGGATTTCATCGTGGGGTTTTGTGACTTATTTGCAGTGCAACAAGTTAAAGGAAGAAATCGCTAAAATGAGGGAACTTCTGGCTCGTAAAGATACTGAGACGGGAGAGAACATCAGGCAGGCAGCAACCAGCCTGCAGCAGGCTTCCCTGAAACTCTTTGAAATGGCTTACAAGAAGGTAGGTTCATGGTCCTTTCTGGTTTATAGCCCTGGGATGGGGAGGGCTGGGCTGGGACACCACACACTGAGCCGAGAGCTGTACTGGGAGGTAGCACTGGGTCTTGCTGCAGCTCCCTCTGAGTGACACTTGCTGAGGGGACAGCTGTAGGAAGTCAGGGTTGAAGGCCTGAAATTTTGGCCATCCTGCCTCCCAGGTGTACAGCATTACATGGAGGAGTACATCAAGCAGAGCACAGACAGGGCTCTCCCCTAGGTGTGTGCAGCACCTAAAGAAGTAAAGTAACATCTGGCCTTACTTTAAGGATGATTGTGAAACAAGCTTCCTGATCAGTCTGCCTGAAATTACAGTAGTAAGGCCATCAGGATGTTCCTCCCAGTGATGGGCCCACCCGTTGGGCTCCTGGCAGGAGGGGTGCTTTGCTGCTCCAGGGGAGTCTCCAGGGATGGACCTGGCACCCCCTGCCCCATGGATTGTGGTGGTGCTGAGCTCTCCTCACTGTGGAAAGCTGCTTTTCTGACATCAAACTGAAAATGTTCAGTGCTGCAGCATGAGCTTGTTACTTCCACTGGGAAAGCATAAATAATGGGAAGGCAATTTCCTCCCTCTTAGCAATCAGGCAGAGGTGGAGATTGCTTCCCATTCTCCAGTGGACAATTACTCTTTTTGCTGAAGGAAGGGTTTCTTCAGTCTAGAACTAACCTTGCTTCTCCCAGACTCTTTTTTTTTTTATATTCATTTTATTGTTACTACAACTAATAAACCAACTCTTTCACAGATGGCCTCGGAGCGAGAGGGTTCTGGGAGCCCAGGGGATCAGAAGGAAGAGAAGCAATAAGAAGTCTCTGTCTTGCCTTGACTAGAGTATGAAGAAGAGGTCGATTTTTCTTGAGCTTGGGAGAGAAGGGACCTTCCTGAGCAGCAGTGGGCAGAATTCAGACTTACTGTGTTTTTGCAGTATTCTATATATAAAATTCTTTAATGTATAAACTTAGTGATGTGTCTGCTAGATAAATTGTCACTTGATGAAAGTTAATTCATGCCAGACAAAGTTCTAAGTGTTTGGCCCCATGGTATTCAACTGAGGCACCTGGGGACTCGCTGATCATTTCTTTCTGATACTTGACACAATGATGTGCTTAAATCTGATCTCAGAGTTTGGAAACTATGTCACTGAAGCGAAGGGTGGAAATAGATGTTGTGCTGGAACTGGGAGGAGGATGATGCCTGTATGGACCCTCCCTGTGGATCCGAGTACCTGAGAGCAGCAGTGCCAAGGCTGGTTGCATGGCTAGAGAACATTCAGATCTGCAGCTAGGGTAGGACCCTTGCTCTGAAGGAGAGGGGACACTTCAAAATTTAGCTGTAACATTATTTCTTACAAAAGAGGAGATGTGGAAGTTAAATACTTTGCTTGTCTGAGCCTTCTGCTCCATCCTGTGTCTGTTCTCTGCTTATGGTAAAACAATTTCCTTGATAATAAAACTGTTATTGGATCCATTCTGGATTTTTTTAAAATAAAAGCAGAAAACTGTCCAACACAGAGTTCTTGGTATCCTGGCCTTTGATGGAGAGCATGAGCATGTGAACTGCCTGTGAGAGCTGGGCAAAGTCAGCCAGCTGGAGTGGCAGCAGCTTTCTGGAATCTCTGCTTCATTCCCATGTGAAAAGAAGGTACCTGGTGTCAGATTAGAGTCCATTTCTCTCTAAGTATCACAGGAGATGCCTGGAAGTCCTGCTGGGATCTCCAGTGGCAGTGGGACTTCACCTTCAGGCACTTGGTGCTTGGGCTCAACCTCCTGGAACAGGCTGTGCCCCTTGGGGCTGTGGTCCCAGACTTCTAGCAGCCCAGGCTTGCAAGGAGGTGCAGTTTCCTTGCCACGATATATTTGTTTCTCCTTTTTCCTCTTTGTTACTCTGTGTAGTCAACTGGAAAGAAAAGCAAACTGCACTGTGCCTTGTGCTGACAGCTCAGATACTTAGGAGGGAGAAAAGGATTATTTTTTTCTGACACTATAGACAGTTTCCTAAATAAGAGAAGCTATTTGGGGAAGGCTATGACTCCTGATTCTGTGAACAGCAAGGAGGACATTGAGGGGCTGGAGCGTGTCTAGAGAAGGGCAATAAAGCTGGGGAAGGGTCGAGAGCAGGAGTGTGGTGAGGAGCAGCTGAGGGACCTGGGGGTATTGAGCCTGGAGAAAAGGAGGCTCAGGAGAGACCTTCTCACTCCACAACTCCCTGAAGAGGTTGGAGCCAGGTGGGGTCAGGCCTTTCTCCCAAGGAACAAGCAGCAGGACAAGAGGAAAAGACTTCAAGTTGCACCAGGGGAGACTTAGTTTGGATATTAAGAAAAGTTTTTTCTGTGAAAGGGTTGTAAATGGCTGGCTCAGGCTGCCTGGGGCAGTGGTGGAGTCCCCTTCCCTGGAGGGGTTTCCAAGCCTGGAGTTGTGGTGCTGAGGGACGTGGGTTAATGGTGCCCTGGCAGTGCTAGGGGAATGGTTGATCTCAATGATCTTAAAGGTCTCTTCCAACAAGAACAATTCTATGGTTCTATGACTGGAAGCAACTTCCACTTCAGAGTAAATCACCCAGCCCATTGAAGTGGAGAGGAGGCAGAGAAACTCCTAGAGAGTAGTGAGTGATCTGTCAAGAGAGAGGGAGCTTGAAGCGTTTTGGCCTGAGCACAAAAGAAGGTGAGGAAGGGGCCTGGTGCAGCCTTAGGAGAAGGTGAGAGGCAATGCCTTGGGTGCCTTGCCTGCAGCAACCATGGTGTCCTGGGGCTGGGAGGGGGTTAACAGCAATTCTGAGTTCTGAGCTGCCTGGCTTTGGGTAAGCTGAGAAGTTCCAACCCAAAAGTCAGTGCTTTGTTTCTGCCAGGGCAGTTAGTGGGGTCTGAGAACTGGTGGTGGTGTGAATGGGTGTCTTCCATAAGTAGCCAAGTGACACAAACAAGTTGTCTGTGGGTCCAGGTCCTGGTTTGTTGTGGTTTTCTAAGTGGCTGGGCTTTATTTGTCCCAGGCAGGTCCTGGCAGGCTGAGGTGTGTTTGGATCGTGTGACCAGCATGGTTTCCTGGAAGCTTTGAGGAACATGTGGCTGAGGATGTGCATGATTGGCTGCAGCCCCAAAGGGTGTTTATGCCACCCATCCACGTGTGACTGTGTGTCTGATGTGTGAAGGTACGTGCTGGATTCTGTCACAGCATAACCCTACTGCTGTCCTGTCCGTGGGCTTGGTAACAGGAGCTCTGGGCTGCCCATCTCCTGAGAATGATCTGTACAAAACTCGACTGCCAGTCGCTTCTGTCCTGAATTTTCTGCTGCTGCTGCTTCTGTTGAAAGTCCCTCCCTCTGTAAAACCTCAGCCTGAACAAGAGGAGGAGTTCTCCAGCCAGGCGTGGTGGGTGTTTCAGGTGCTGGAATGAAGTGTCCTGAAGTGGAACAGTTTAAAAACCATCCTCAGTAGAAGCATTTCTTGCTGCCTCCCCAAACCTGCGGCCAGATGTTGGTGCATCAGAGCCACCCAGGACAGCACTGGTGCCCACTGGGACTGCTGCTCTGGGCCTGTAGAGCCACCATGGCCAAGACCATGGATCATCATCTCATGGTCTCCAGGGTCCTGCATCGTTGATCAGGGTTGGCTTTGACTTCTTCAATGAATTACTTTCCCTGTCACAGTTTAAACATGTCTTTCATAGAAGGTCTTTATTTTTTAATGTGCTGTTCTTAGCTCCTCCTTTAGAAGCTAAATTATTGAATTGGGGAGGGAAAAGTGAAATCAGGTGATGTGTGTCATGCTGAGAACAGTTTCTTGCTGTGAAAAACTGCCGGGAAGGCAGCAGATGCAGCAGCAGGGCTGTTCTCTCGTGTGGAAAGGAGTGACTCCTGTCCTGAGGAGTTAACTGCTGCCGTAGGGCTGCTGGGACCAGGGGAAGTGGTGTTTGGGCTTCATTGTGTGCTACTGTTCTCCATGTAGGCCCATAGTCATCTGAGGAGGCCTGTAGCCCCAGCAGAGCTGAGCTCTGCAATAAATTACTGGTCTGTGCTTGAGTTTTGCATATGTTGTTGAGCGGAATAAAGGTGCTGGAGCAATGTCTGTGTGTCCATCTGCAGGCATCTTCTCATGGAGTCCTCTGTGGGTGGGAGAGGTCAGGGCAAGGCATGGCCTCCTTGGGCTCTGCAAGTCGTGCTATCAAAATGATAACATTCTGTGATGCAAACGGGACTGGGGTAGGAGATTCCAGTGTCACAGCTCCGTCCTGGCTGTAATAGGGGAGGGCAGGCTGAGACTCCAGGCAGGTGCAGTGTATCTCCTCTCGCCTGCTGTGGTCTCTTCCTTTCCTAAAAGTGTTTTCCCCAGCTCAGGCCAGCCGCAGCATGCCGTGTTTGGGGAGCATGCCTGGTGAGGACCTGTACAGGTGGGAGATGCTCATCTCCTGTAGGAATTGCAGGAGGAAAAGGAGACAGAGCTTCCCCCTCCACAAGACAGTGGCTGCAGGCGCGCTGGGAAGGCGTGGCTCCCTGTTAACACACCTCTCAACAAGTGGAGCAGTCTATTGAGAAAGCTCTCTCCGATTCAGCAGCTCTGCTCCCATCACTGCTCTCAGGTCCCCCCCGTTCCTGTGGAGCTGTGCTGGCTGAGGTGACCAGCACTGCTCAGCACCAGTGTCAGCCACGGCAGAGCTGTGGGGAGAGCTGGTGGCAGCAGCTGTCGCCTCAGGGAGGCTGGAGCAGAAAGCGCTGTGGCCAAGCGGGTGCATCGGGCTGGGAGGCAGCAACTGGGGTGCTCAGCAGGTGCTTTTGGAGTCCCTGGGTTGAACTGGGAGGGCAGGGCTGCCAGGGAAGCATGGGGTAAGTTGTTGTCCACCTGCCCACCTGTGTACACCGTCCCTGTCATACCAGGCACAGAAACTCCCACCTCAGCAGATACCTCCTAAAGCCAGCACAATCCAGTGCCTTAGTGGTCTGAGGAGGATTATAAAGGGCTGGGTGGGACCAGATGCACATGGGAAAAAATACCATGGCCACAACCCCCTCAGCACCCAGCTGTTGGTGCCTGCGCAGCATCACCTCTGCAGGGGCAGCAGGGGAAGGAGCAGCCTCTCTGCTACCACTTAATAAAAGAAACAAGTAAACGGCTTCAGTGTCATCTCATCGCCGTGTTTGCAGCTGGTCCCATTTCGGGCTGTCCCAGAGGCAGAGCTGGCAGGTGATCCCTTCACCAGGGCACTCCCAAGCCCACTGCCTGGCATCTTCGGGGCAAAAAAGCCAGGTTGTGGGTTTGCAGAGCTGGACCTCGAGGCTGTGGGTGTGTTTAGATGCAGTTCTTGGATGTGTGCTCAGCCACGCAGAGGTGGGTCAGCGCCCCGCTGTCCCCTCCAGCAGTGGCACAAGGGTGGGCTCTCCAGCTCATCACTGAGATGTGCTCTCTGGGAGCCAGGCACTGCCAGGTCACATCACATTAAATAACGCAGGAACACGAGAAGCCCCAGCCCACTGGTGCAGTGGGGGTGTGCAGGGACCCTGCTCCTCTAGCTGAGCCACCGCTGTCCTGGGGAGTGTCTGGCGTGAGCCCCTTGCACGTCTGGGACCCAGGGTGGGTGCAGGAGAATGTCCCTGGCCGAGCAGGGCTGTAGGGCTCCCCTCACCCCGGGGCAGCCCGGTGCTTATCTTCTCCATGCAGGAAGGGCTGCAGGGGCACAGCCCCCCAGCCAGACACCTCCACCCTGGGCTCTCTGGGAGCTGTTTCCCAGCCTCCCCTAGACCCCTGGCCAGCCTTGCTGACCTTCTCCGGACATTCACCGTGTCATTGGTGCCTTCAGAGCATATGGCTGAGCTCAGCTGAGACCTCTGTGGGCATCACATGCTGCTCCTGCCCTGGTCACTCCCAGCACCCACAAGGGCAGTAGAAACGTGTTTACTTCCAGGGGAAGGGAAGCTTCAAATAACCCTGTGGCTCCATAAAATACCTTCATGTCTCCCCATCTCCTTCCCTCTGTGCTTGGCTTCTGCCGAGCATTGATGACCACGAAGGAAGGAAGAAGTTCTTTACTGACAGAGTGGTCAGGGCTGGACCAGGCTGCCCAGGGAGGTGGTGGAGTCCCCATCTCTGGAGGGGTTCAACAAACCAGTAGAAGGGGTGCTTCCAGACATGGTCTAGGGTCAGGGAGATGCTGGGATGAGGCTGGACTTGGTGACCCTGAAGGTCTTTTCCAACCTAAATGATCCCATGAGGGACCAGGCGTTCAAACCACGGGCCGTGGCTCGGGTCGTGCCGCGGGGCAGCGGCTGCCGCAGAGCCAGGGCACGGCGGGAGGGACAGAAACCCCGCCTGCGGGGGGCGGCCGCTGCCCCAGAAGCAGCGAGAGGACCCGGGAGGGGACATGCTCTGCTCCCGGGCTGGGAAGCGGGCACCGAGGGAGGCACATGGCCGGGACGGACGCACACAGAGCGGTGGCCCAGAGAGTGACAGCGGAGCCGGCCACAGGGCCCGGGCAGGGTGGCCTCGGGCAGGGTGGCCCCGGTCCCTGTCCCCAGCCACGCCGCCGCCGTGGGCCCTTTAAGCTCGGCTGGCCCCGGCCGCGCGGCTCTCGCGAGACCCACGCCCCGCCCCGCGCGCGCACGGAGCGCCGCGNCGGGGTCGCCTGGCCGGCAACGGGGAGGGGAGGGTCCCGGTGGGAGCGGGAACCGGAGCGAGGGGGCTACTGCCCGGCCCGGCCGGCCTCGGGCCTGCTGCCGCGGGGGCGAGGGGGAGGGCGAGGCGCAGCCCCGGCCCGGCGGCCCCTTCCCGGGCCCCGGTGCCCTTTTGTCTCGCCGCGTGGTGAAGCGGCCGGGTCCCTGCAGCCCTCCAGGGGCTTGGGCACGAGGAGAAGAGCGGGTTTGGGGACCGGTGAATAGGGCCGGGAGGGCTGCGTGCGCCCTGGGAAAGGCTCAGGGGCAGAAGGGAAGTGTAACCGTATTTCTCGCACTGGAAAAGGGCAGCGCCTGCCGCCGAGTTCCCCTCTGGCCTCGGCTCGTCAGCTGCTCCCCACACCCGCCCGGGTGGGTGAGTTCCCTGCGGGGGTGTCACAGGTGTGTGCCGGCGGAGAGGGGACACGGGCCCATGCTGGCTGCGGAGCTCCACGTCGCCTCCGGCCTCACCGTGTGCCCTGGCTGCCCCGTGCCAGCTGGCACCGAGAATGGCAGATTCCAGCCGGAGTAGTCGGCGCCTCTGCCCCCCGTGCAGGCTTGGACCCTTCCCAAGGGAGCAGCTGGCTTGGGGAGGCAGGAGGGGCAGGGAAGGGAGGCAGGGGCTGAGGCAGCAGTTACTTTATTACTTCCCTTACTGACACTTATCAGTCTTTCTCACCTGTACACCTCCCAGTGAAGGTGCTTAGCTCCAGTCCCCCAAAAGCAAGCTCTTGCCAAGTTTGGATAGTGTTAAATTTAAAGTCTTAGACCCCACTTACATTGTCCTTGCACTTTGATTTCCTTTTTCCCCAGCAGAACTCAAACTGCTGCGTGTTTTTACAGCCTGCCCCATGGCAAAGGTGACATGGTGCTTTTTTCTGTGAGTAGCTCAGCAGTGGCTTGTTGCATGAGTCAAGAAGCAACTTGAGCTTGAGTAATTGCAAGAACTATAGGTGACAGAGCTGTAAAATAGCACAGAAAGTCTGTGTCTCGGTGTATATAACACAATAAAATAAAAATGAAGGTGGCTCCTTGGCTGCCCCTGTGGCTCCAGTTTCCATAGGCTCTCTGACCCACTGTTCATCTGGCCGGGCCAGCACTGGTGTCATGCTGTGGTCACCCAAAAGGCAGGTTAAGCCAAGATGCTGTCTTGTTCTTTCTTTAGTGCTGCTGTTTGTTCTTGTGTGTAGCATGGGCCAGGGAAATAGTTCAGCTGCAAACTAAGGCAGGCAGGAGGTGAGCCCTGGCCACAAGTCTCCCTAAGTTTTATTAATTTGACTTAGGATGTAGCTGTGCCAGGGGTGGGATGTGGGGAAAGCGAGTGGGGAGCCAGGGTCTCCCTTCCCTGCAGCAGAGTGGCCTCTGACTGCTGAAGCTGGTCCTTCAGCTGTGCCTTCACACAGCATCGACAGCCTGTGTTGTCCTCACGGGGAGGTCCCAGCAAGCACAGGATGTGTAAATGGATTCTGCTGCAAAGCTGAAAGGGCTCGGGGAGCTCTGGGCACCTGCTGCAGCTTGTGGAAACAGCTCTTGGGCCCTGTAAGAGGACTGAGGGAGCTGCACTGTGTTTTGGAAGGGTATGGTTAGTGTTCTGGTGCTCCCTGGTTCAAAATGTGGTAGCATGAGCACCTCTGCCTCTCACACTGTTTGGAATAGATGAATATTGCAGAGAACAAGTTGAAAACTGGTACTGGAGAGCTCCTGGGAGAGGTGAGGCTGACGGGCTAGTTTGGAGCTGGCGGCTGTTGGGAGATAAGAGCTTCTTGGGGCCACAGCCCGGGTATCTTCCCTCTTCCTCTGCAGTGATCCCTGGCACATCTCTGCTCCAGGGTGAAGATGCTGCAAGCACAATAAAACGTGTGTAGGAGGTTTAGCTGAGCCCTGTGGATCCAGCATATCTCCTAGACATCATAGTACTGCTGTTTCTTCATTTAATGTGTGTGCTGGCTGCTCAGCCACCACCAGATGAAGGCTGCTGATGCCAGCAGTCCTTGCTGTGAGCAGGGTTGTGCTGGTTATATATAAACGTGTGTTGTGCTTCCAGGGATTCCTAGCTAAAATGATCCTGGTCTGTTTGGGTCCAGTAAGGGGAAGAGATGCCCCTTTTGGGCAGCTTTTGTCACCAGGAGCATTAGCTGCCTGGCAGGAGAGGTGTGAGGCAGTGAAACAGGCTTTTCCGGCCTTTGGGAGAGTCGCTTCCTCTTCCTGCTGAGTAGGAAGACCTGTTCTGGGGTGGATGAGGGGGCAAAGCATTTAAAGAGGGTGATGTGGAGAGCCAGGGACTCCTCAGCGTCTCCACCTTCCCTTACTCATGCACTCCTAATAGTGACCCAGCAGCAGCGTCCCAGTTTTGTGCGCTGGTTGTGCCTGCAGTGATCAAAGGGAGGGGAAATGGAGGAAGCTGGAGCTAGACGCTGGATTCCCCAGTGGCAGCTGGGGCACCTCTGCTGTTAGCCAGCAATTCTGGTAAAATCTCAATGAAATTTGCGGGATGTTACCAAAATCTGAAGGGAGTGTAAGAGCAAGGAAATGCCTCTCTCGTGGCTGGGATAGGTGAGGTAAGTGGCAGTATTTGATCGGAAAACCGAGGGAGAAGATTAGAGCTTCAGTGTTACCAGAAGTTGATCAGCTGGAGGCCACCGAGGGTAAGGCTGCTTCTCGAACATTAAGGTGACATCCTAGCAAGAGTGTCCTGGGTTAGTTTTCCAGCCCTGTGTGGGAGAGCTGGCTTGCTTACTGGTCTCTGGATAGCAAGAATCTGGCAAATCAAAGCAATGAAAATGACATTTTAACCCCCCCAAACTCCCGTCTCTGCTAGCAGAGAGTGGAAGAGAGATTTTATCTGTGTCTTGCTTCCTACACCAGAAATGGCTGTTGTCTCCTCCTAACTCTTCCAAAGTTGAGTTGCAGACTATCTGATGCTGTACAAAGCTAATGAGTTGATCTTTCTGATTTGGTGAGAGGGGAAGGGGGAGTAGCTGCTCTCTGCAGTGTGTGTGAGTGAGAGCACACAAGGGCCGGGTGCTGTGCTACAGGCAATTAACCTTTCTGGCCAGGAGAAGATGAGGGTGAAAGGCTGGTGATAAGCAAGTTCAGCCCTCGTGAGAAGTCCAGCCTTGTCATTCAGCTCTGGTAGCTTGGAGAGCTCAGACTTTGATCAGAATCCCCTATAAAGGGATTCAGCTCTCAGTCCACAGAGTGATGGTGAGAGACTGTGCCCCCCAGGAGCTGCAGCCCTGTCTTTGCATGTGGATGTTGCAGCAGCTCCAGTACAAGTGGTGTTAGCTGCTGGTTTTTCCTTTATGCTCTCTCAGGCTTTTTCTGCTATTGCTTCATGCAGTTTTCCAGTGTTGGTGTTAAACTGACAATCACTCTTTGTTCCTTTGGTCTTTGCAGTTCTGAATAGTTAGCAGAGCTCTGGGCAGTTGTTTCTGCTAATCTAAGCTGTAAACACTTGGCAGAATCACATCTCAGCACCAACTGGTGGTCTCCTTGCAGGCTTAGGCCTGAGATGCCACATCTGGGTCACGTTTGGAAGACTTCTCAAAGTCTTTGAGATGAGGGCTTCCCTCTGCTCACAGCTCTGCTCAGAAGCAGTTTACCAACACCTCCTGCTGAGCAGATGGGCTTTCTGACCCTGAGTGAGAGCCCAGCAGGTGCTGATGCATTGTAGCAGGAAAACCTTTAGGAACCTGCTCCCTTGAGGCATCTCTCCTGCCTTGAGCAGGGCTGGACTTCTGCCCGGAGAAGTAGCCCTTATGAGTTATTTTACTGAAATACGGAGGGAGGAGCTAAAGGGTGTCTCTGAAGGCTCTGTCTGCAAACACAACTGAGGTTGACAGCCTGTGTTGAAGAACATTTTCCCAAATTAAGTATTTTGGAAGGTGGAGTGAAGGGGGCATATGCAACCGAGCAGTTGCAGAAACTAAGTTTCAACAAGTAACTTCTGACTGTAACTGGAAGAAATGTGTCAAGGCAGGAGAATGGAGAAATGGCAAGAGAAAGGGGAAGTCTTGGGTGTCTCCAGAGCCTTGGGAAAGCAAAGCAATGTGGTCTCCTGCAAGGGTTTGTATTCTGCCAAATTGAGATGAAGTCTCAGTGCTGTATGGGAGAAACCAAACATGAGACAAAAAGTTGCCACTAAGGACAGAGGCCTGAAAATGTGTTGGAATTCCTGCAAAGTGAATCATGTACTAGTTCTGCTTGAGGGTGGAAAAGCTGACCTGTTGCTTGGACATAGATGACTTGCCCAGCTTGTGTTGCAGAGAGCATCTTTTGCAGCTGGGTTCTCCTGCAGTCCATCTAGAGCCTTGCTGGTCCTGATGGAAGGGCCCAACTTTGGAATTAGCTTCAGGCTGCTGCTGTTCCCCAGCCTTGTGCAGCAGGGGCAGGAGGCTGCTTGGGAGAAGGTGGGTGGCAGGTTGTGTATCTCCACACCTTGTTCTGGGGTGCCCCAGGATGCTGCTGCTTTTGTGACCAGGCAAGTTGGCAAGGCTGAGTGAGACCTGTTTGGCCAGCCTGGTGGTTCTGGAGGACAAGACAGTCTTGGCCTGTTCTGCTGGTAGCTTGGTGGGCCTTTCCAGAAGTGGCCTGCAAGCCACCTTCTAGTGAGTTAACACTGCAGCTGTGATTGCTGCTGGGATGCATGTTGGGAATACCTGGGGTCAGCTACAAGTACATGCCCTGTAGGGGTTTGCCTTGTTCTGGTTTGTTTTGGGTTTTTTTTGAGCAAAGTGCTGGGAACCTGTTGGTGCTGGGGTTATTGTGCAGCGTGGGTGAGCTGTATTTCTCTCTGGAATTAGGCAGCACCAATACTTGGTCACTCCTGGGAGTATCTGCAACACTTGGCTGTAGAGGGCTTGTTCTGCTGATAGCAGGTACTGTACAGCTTCGTTGTGCTGGACTGGCAGCTGTGCTGGGGTAACTGGTGAATGTGCTGGGATAGTTGATTCCTAACTCCAGGATGAATTCCTCTGCCACACCACATATGTATATAAGGTACGGCACACCGTTATACGTGGTGTGGCTGTAACAATACCGTGTCCAGGCAAGTACCAGTATAACTATCTTGTCTTCAAGTGATGTCATACATCAGGAGGAGGATTTGGTGTGGCCTTTTCATCACTGTGACTGGTTTCTGGCCACACTGCCAGAGCTGTGTTGGTTCAGAGGCTCCCTCCCCTGCTCCCAGGCTGGCAGCAGATCCCTTTCCCTGCCGTCTTTGTCGGGATCTGTTTGTGTTGTGGCTGTGCCTCGGGTCTGGGCTCAGGGAAACAGCTTAACCATTGGCACAGGACCTGTTTCTGCAGAGCTGAAGCTTTCACCTTAGGATGTGGAGTATGATGGATACCCCGAGCCGGGCCTGGGTGAGCTGATCAACCTGTGAAGGGTGGTGCTGTGGCACAGTACTGCTTGGCTTTCCCACTTGTGCTGTGTTCTTTAGGTTGCAGTGCTGGTATGTCATGCTAGTGCCACTCATGGGTTGGCCTTGAGGATTTCCACAGCAGGCCAATGTCTCCAGTGGATCTACCTTTGCTGCTTTTCCTCTGCTAGAATCTGGGCTGGGCCAGCCTTGGGGTAAATGTCTGTCTGTCACTCTGTGGGGAGTGAAACATGAGTGGAAGAGTAGTGTCTGTGCAATGGTAGGTGGGATTCTACTGACAGTGAGTTTCTGCTTCGACTTTATGATCTGTCATTAAAGGTGTGGAGTGTTTAGGGGTGAGGTTATGATTTAAGTTCTTAGCTAAGCTGAGTTGCTTCCTCAAAGTAGTGCTTCCTCAGCCTGATTGTCTTCAGAGTAGTCCTAAAGGAGGTCATGTTTCTGTTGGGGTAGAGACTGTAACATTAATACTGCCTTTTGCTTCTGGTAGTGTGAGGAGGAGGAGGAGGCATTTGCAGAGAGCTGGAATAGGAGTAGTGCAGGGCAGAAGTGACACCTGAGGGCTCTGTAGCAGGTGATCCCATAGGATGTGCACCCTCCTTACACCTTCTTTCCCTGCTTTGTCTGAGTCTTTCCAGGCTGCTGGTCTCCATAGTGCTGGGGTTAGAAGCTGAATATGGATTTTGTGTGAGTGGGGCTGACCAGACCCCTCAGGACTAAGACAGCTTGTGTTTTGGTGGTATTGAGGGGGGGTGGTCTGAGAAAGCTGTCCCTGTGCCAGGTGAGAAGGCAGCTGGAGCTGGGGAGGGTGTCCGAAGGGTGGTTGACATCCTACTGGTTGCCTATGTCTAATGATTGTAAGACATTTCCTGGGCTTTCTTATCTGCCTGCTCTACCTGTTCCTTTTGAATTATAGCAAGCATTAGGAAGTGCTGTTGTGAGTGCACACTGGCAAGTGGCAGAAAATGACCTGATCTGGGAGGATGGTTGAGTGC
Source organism: Brachypteracias leptosomus (assembly GCA_013401335.1). NCBI lineage: Eukaryota > Metazoa > Chordata > Aves > Coraciiformes > Brachypteraciidae > Brachypteracias > Brachypteracias leptosomus. The sequence goes on along the minus strand of VYZX01002818.1, from coordinate 695,767 downwards.
CGGCCGAGAACCCCAGTAAGTGTTTTACAGCCCCTGGTAGCTCGGCAGCCCGGTACCCTCTGTTACAACTGCGTGAATCATTAGTGAACAGTGTGATTCATGCACAGATCATCATTCACATAGAGCTAATGAATGAGCCCCTGCCTGCTGAAGACACATGACGTGGTAGGAGATGGGAATGAGCACCTCAAAAGAGGACAGACTTTTTTTTGGCTTTGTGGCAACTGGCTTTCTCCCCCCGCCCCCTGCTAGCTCCCTATTCCCCTGTAGCTCTGAGGCATTAACATCTTAACAAGCAAATCTGGATTTGTTGCTTCAGTCCCTGGGTGTACATCTTGTACCCAGCTGGCCCATTAGCATAATGCAACAAGTCTTTTAAACTTGGAGCATTAATAATTGGAGAGGGAGGAGGGAGAGCAGGGGAGCTGTGGCAAAACTGAGCCTCCCAGTGAGTCACAAATGTCTGAAGTGCAGAAATGTCTGTTCCACTTACTGGTAATTGGACATCCGGGCTTTCTGCATGAGGTCAGGTGCAGCCAACAAGGCCTGTTCAAAACAGGCCCACGCAGTTGTGCTTGGGGATGTGCTGCCTTTAGTCCAAGGATTTCAGAGTGGCATTAGTTCCCCTTCCCTGTGGTGTATCCACTCTTGCTGATCCAGTGCTCTTCAGCTGTATGGGATAGGTGATGTTGGGATCCTGGAGCTGCTGAGCTGGTCTGGGAGCTGGGCACTGGTGGCTGCCTGAGCAGCAGTGGGAGCTGGCTCCAGTTGGGGCAGGAGGAAGCTGGGAGCGTGGAGCTGCTGACATTGACCTCTGTGCAGGCAGCCTGTGCTGGACCAAGGGCTCACTGTTACCTGCTACCTGTACAGCCTTCAGACATGTGATACCTGGCCAAATTTTGTGCTGTGTGGAGGAATAGAGGGCTGTGACCTGATTCTTCCTCACCTCCTTTCTGTCCCTGGGGAGTGATGCATGCTGAGCTCGGGAGGCAGGTCCTGGCAGCAGGCCAGTGGCTGCTGAGGGGGGAAAGCACTACCTTGCCTGACCCTTGGTGAAACACTAGCCAGTCTTACCTCTGCTCCTTGGCTGAAGCTGCCATTTGCTGCCTCCCTGTGGGAAGCTCTCCCTTGCTGCTGGAGCTGGGGGTGCGCTGGGGAAGGCAGTGCACTGAGCTCACTTCTCTTCTATAGCAGGGGTTCTGGCTTGGTGCTTCGCTCCCCAGCTTGCTCTTAGTGGTAAGCTTGCTTGACATCTGGGGGCCTTAACCTCTTTGAGAAGGTCAGTGGGTTAGGGTAAGAGGGCAAAGGACCTTTTCAGGACAGTCTTAATGTCTGTGCTCAAGCTGTTTATGGTTATGCAGAGTGCTTTTTCTATCCCATCTGCCAGCATTACAGGAAGGTGATATACAAGATTCCTGCCTTGAGCTCCAGGACAGAACTACCGAGTGAGAGCCTGGCATTGTGTGAGCCATGGTGGCAATAGCTGCATGGTCTCAAATTGTGCAGCTAAGTGATTTTCCTTTGTCCAGGGTAGAGGTGGCACTCAAAGACTGACAGGGGAATTAGCAATCCGGAGTGTGGGGCGTTTCTTTGGGGAGAGGGGCTCACTTTGTCCAAATAGTGATGAAAAATACTTCTGAGGAAAGAAGTACTTGGTCTTTTGACTCTGTGATCCTCCCCTCATATCCACCCTGTCCCCATCTTGTGCCTGTGGCACTGGATCACCTCTGCCTTACTTTTGCTTGGGAACTGGTCTTTTCTATATCTTCATAGCCGCCTAGCCTTCCTGTATCTGAAGGGACACAAGAAAGCTGGCATCTGAAGCAGTGAAGGGATCCTAGACTCTTAAGCTTGTTTGTGCTCTTTCCTAGCAGGCTGACAGGATTTCCAGGAAAAGTTATGCAGCTTTTACATCTCCTGTCATGTCTCTAGATTTAGCATCTCAAGTGGACTTGAGCCATTTGCTGTTTGCTTTGTCATATTAAAACACATTAAGTCTTTGAAGGGCACAGCTATGACTTGTTTATGTACTTCACGGGCATAATTCATAAGAGCATCTGTGTAGAACTTCCCTACAGCAAGGTCGACGCTGATCCATGCAGGGCTCGTATGAATAGGGAGTGTCCCGTGGCCCGTGTTGTGTAAGAGAACCCAAACCAGCAATTTTGTATTTGCCTGTACCAAAGGACACTTACTTTTTATAGCACTTCATTCAACATCTCTGCACAGATACAGGATCAGAAAAACCCTCAAATGTTCACTCTACATCGCTGCTTGTGTGGACTGCTCTCAACTTAGTCCTTCTCTGAAGCGTCCTGTGCCTGCAGCACTCTGTGGGTATTTGTTCAGAAGTTTCTCCTCTTGGACCTGGGGCATATGCCTGGTGAAGTTCTGCCTTGGGTGACACAGATACTGCTGGTGTCCATCTTGCAGCTGGCTGTGGATGTGTCAGTGGTGGTGGAACTGGTGTAACTCCAGTAGTTTTGGCTGTCCAGGCAGCTTGGGATCCTTGGTATATATGATGCCTGCTCAGTAATCCCTGGTCCTCTTGGATGGAGGCCAACAGATGTTACCTTGGGAAGGTAACATTGCTTGCAGCAGTATGTGGCAACAGTTATTTCATAGAAAGCTTCCTAGCTGTGGTATGTGGTTATGATCAGATTATCTGAAGGCTGTTTCCTCCATGCTCCTGCCAGTCTCTGGCAGTCATATCTAGGCCTTGCGCTGCCCTTGGTTCCTAGGGAAAACAAGACATTTATGAAGCTAGTGCCCTGTGAAAATAGGCTCACTTTGAGTCATAAGGAATGACTGACCTTCCTTGTCTGTGTATCTCCACGTTACACAGTGTGCTATTACTGTGAAATGTTTCATTGTGGAACAACTACAGCCCAGCTGCTGTTTAAGTCTCCTCTGATACCACAGGATAGGCCAGTGACTGCTATTTATATAGCACGTCTGTTCAATGAGTGCCCTCCCTTGCCAGCACACATCCCACATTCCAGGAGACAGGTTGAGTGACTGTTCCTGCTCAGACTTCTGGTTGGGATTGCTCATCTGCCAAGTTGAGGGTAGCTGCAGTGGGTGCTGGTTTGGTTTGTGTGGTGTGTGGCTGTGCAGGTAGACATTTTCCTGATGTAACATGGCAGGAGGCTTGTAGAAAACTACCAGACCAGTTTCTAGTTTCAGATGAAAACTGAAGGTCTAAGGATCTGCTCAGCTGTAGCTTCTGACGGGTGAGAGTAGGAACCGAGTCCTTGTAGATGAAGATGGTCACCAAGCCCAGGAGGCTCAGCTGCCAGCTGTAGTGACAACCATCCCTGGTACACTTGGCAGCTGACTCCCAGTGCAATACACTGCTCACTTTGTGCACTTGCCTGCTGCTGTGGTGGCTTCAGCCATCAAATGTGTACAGTGGGCACTGCTCCTGGGGCCAAACGTGGCTTGGGATGTGGCACAGTCACCCAGCTGGTGTGAGTGTCTTCTGTGAAATCCCTGCTCTCGCTTCTGGAGAGGATCCAGTGGTTCTCCTCTTGGTCTGCAGTCCCACTGCTGTGCAAGGCAAGCTGAGGTGCTGGCAGATGGTACCTCTTGGGCAGTGCAGGGAGAACGAGCTGCTTGGGTGTCCTAGTACCTGCTTGCAGGAATATTGGCAAAACTTCTCCCTTCAGCTTTTTGGGGCTAGCTTAGTGGTGATTCAGCACCGTGCACACTGCTACTCGCCATGATAGCTTGTTATTTTGTGTTCTTTGGCCTCTCTGGGACTGGCAAAGCTGCTTGGTTTGTGGTACACTTGTCTGAAATTCAAACTGTGGTAACATTGGAAGTTTTCGTAACAGAAGAGGCTGCCCTATCCACAAACCCCCGTTTTCTAAAGAATTTGCTGTCTCCAGAGAGTAAAACATGCTTGGTTTTGTTCCCCCCTTTCCCCCAGACAACTCTGGCAGGTTGTAGGACCTCACCTGTGGTGGTTTAGAAGCAGAGTTGGAGCCCTGATCATCATCTTCTATCCTAGAGACACCTAATGCTGGCACCTCCCAGACCAGGCTAAATCAGAGCTAATTGCCAATTACTGGCACAGTGTGAGTAGTAACCATAGTACCCAGACAGCAAAGCGTTTCTACCTTTCCAGAGGTTCCTTAATCACTCCCGTGTCTCTTTGTAGTGTGTGAACAAGTGCCCATAATGCTTTTAATTGTTTTCTCCTCTCCAGTCCTTTGGGCAGGGGCACATGTTGTGCCATCCCCTGGCCCAGGATGCCAGGTTCCCACAAAGCAAACATTTTGGAGCATTCTGGGTCCTGATGCACGTCCTTGCGTTACAGCAGCAGCTCTCTGGCTGCTGTGCAGGCGCTCCTTAGCCCAGAATAGGGACAGCAACTGGCTCGAGCTGCTTAAAACTTCCTGGCTCAGCTCAGTCTGAAAGCATTAGCTTCCAGCTGGTCTGCTATAATTTGTCTTGGGTGCACTAAAACCAGGGCAGGGGGAAACCTCTTGGCAGTGCTGCCTTTTGAAAGTGGGGTCCTCCCGAGCAGAACATAATCTGGAGGTCTTTGGGTCCATCCTTCCTGCAGGAGCACTGGGGATGACACGGGGAAGGACCAGCTCATTGCCCATTTGATCCTGAACTCCAGTGTGAGCACTGCCCTTAATCTAGATTGATTACTTAATTGTTCACTGTAACAATTCCATAATGAAGTTCTGTCTGGCAGCACACTCGTGAGGAGATTTGTAGTTGGCCATGGCCTGCCAGGCAGCAAATATCCCATGGGCTTCATGCACAGCTTTGTGTTGGTGTTAGAGGCCTGCTCTTTGGAAAGGCTCCTTTTGGGAGGTTGTAGTCAGCAGAATTTCCCCAACCTTGGTCCCGGAGTAAATGTACTCTAGAACCCGGAGTGCAGCTCATCCAGCAGCTGTGGAGGAGGAGGAGGAGGCCTGGGATTTCTCAGAAATACCTGTTGTCATCTTCAGGCTCAGTGGCTGCGAAAACCAGCAGGAAACCTATTTTTTTCTAAGTGTTTTTGAACAACACCTTTCTTAGAGGCTCTTCGCTACATCTTGTCTCACTGGTGAATTCAGCAGATGCAGCCACAGGTTTTTTCAGGTCTTGCCATCCCACAGTCAGGTCACATGCAGGTACAGGCTTGCTTGGAGAGGGGAAAACTGCTCTCCTGTGGTGGGATAACAAGGTCTCAGTGGTGCCGAGGGAGTTCTGCAGCCATCCTGGTCACTTTGGTGCACATCTGCTTCAGCTGGTGTCTTACTGGTCTCAGCCTCTCTGGGACTTGATCTAATTTAGTGATTGGATCCTGACTGTGCTTAAGGATGAGGGAGATGGGCAGGGGGTCCACAGTGTTACCTTCAATTGGCTGTCTGCCTAACAAACCCCTGGGTGGGTGGATTAGCTGTACCCAGCAGGCAGCAGTGTCCTCACTGGGGCTGCCCCCCTTGTGGTGCTGGGGACAGGGTGACAAGCCAGCTGAGTCCTTGCTCCAGCAGCCTGGGACACCGTGAGGTGCTCTGGCTACTGCTGCTCCCCTGGCCAGCTGCAGGCTGCTGGTTTGGGTTCTGCAGGAGTCGGGCAGTGCCTGAAATAGCTTTGGCTGGGCAAACAGTGGCGAGAGCACGTCAAACCCAAGAAATGCACTTGATGTTGGTAATGGAAGGTGCTTTTGGAGAGAAATTCAGGCTGGAATTTGCTGAAGGGTTGGACCAGGCACAGTGCTGTGCTGTGTAAAGTTTGAGACTTCGATGAGGGAGAATGCGTCATCTAAGAGACCCTTTTCATTTACTTGTTAGCAGTAATAAATCACGAGGGCGTGTGAAGCTGGCTGTATTACCCTGGCTAGCATGCTTTGGGCACAGTGTTCCTGAGGAGCACTCATTTGACTGGCACATGTGACTCTGCCTTATAGATAAGACTCTGTGTGCAATATAAATAATGGCCAGGTACGGTGGCCCCCTCAAGGCATGGGTCTGGTGGAAGTCAGCCAGCTCACAGAGCTCTGATCATGCCACTGCTTCTGGGGCAGTGGAAGCCAACACGGGGCCAGGGGCTGGGATTTTTCCTGCACGTGTTGACCTGCTGGGAAGCAGCTCTGCAGAGAAGGACCTGGGAGTGCTGCTGGACAACAAGTTCACCATGAGCCAGCAATGTGCTCTTGTGATCAAGACTCCAGAGGTCCCTTCCAACCCCCACCATGCTGGGATTCTGTGGTTTAAGGCGTGACTTGCATTTGAAATCTGAAGGGAGCTTTGTAAGTGCATTTTTACTGAAGAATCAGTCTTGGGAGGGCACACCCAGTCTTCCTCCTTGCTATTCCCACCTACTCCCCTAGTTTACTGGCTGCTCTCTACTCTCTGTCCTCGATACAGGAAAAATTGAAATTTCTTGCTAGCAGGAGAGCTGTGGAGTGCCCAAGGGGCATAATGGTCCCATCTCCCACCTGCTGCATTGGGATGCCCTTAGTTCGTGCAGCTGGTTAGGCATGACGTGCAGAGCTCTCTAATCCCTGGGAAGTCTGAGAACCTCTTCTTTCAGAGGAAGAAGTGACCTGTGTGAGCTTGCCTCAAGAGCACTACTTTCAGAGAAGTCAGGAAGAGTTGCTTTCATTCTGATCAGCATCTTGCTCAAAGGAGCCTGCTGGGAATGATGGGCCATTATACCTCCTCTAAGGCTTGTGCCGTTCGCTGGGGTAGCTAGCTGCTTTAATTGAGTGGTAGGTGGAGGATTCTTGGCTGGTGTGACCTGGAAGTCTGATAGCTGTCAGCATGGCTCAGAGCTCCTTCTGGGAATAATGTGTGCAAGTGTCTCTTTGCAACTTTCTTGATTAGTGTGTGTAGGGATCTTGGATATTAAACCCAATTAGTTGCCTTTAAGGTCAGGGACTTATTTGACCTACCAGCATCTGTTTCAACTTGGCCTGAATTGAAGATCTTTGGAAGAGGGCTGTACAACTTCTGTAAAGAGGCTAATGAAGTGATGCTTTTTAAAGCACTTCCCTGCTGTCTCTGTAGCCCAAACACTTCAGGCAGAATGCTAGTGCATGACAATCTCCAACAGCAGCAGGCAGATGCTGTGTTACTTGTCTTCTATCCTAAGAAATGTAAAAGAGCAAAACCCTATATATATTTTTTTTTTTTTATGGCTGAACACTTTGTTGGTTTTCTGCCTCAGAATCCTCAGTAGAGGTTTTTTCACAGAGCTTTAGCTGGAATTGCCCTTGAGAGGACTAGAGGACGTGATGAGGTATTTGATTTTTATGCCATTACTCTAATGTGAAGTATGAGGTCTGGGTTAAATTTGAGACAATGCAGAAGCAGCACTTCAGACATCTGGGATCCTTCAAGGGCAGATGGGAGGTACCTGCTGGGAGGTAGATGGGAGTTTCCTCAGTTTTCATCTTGGCTTCAGATGGATTGGCACCACGAGGCTGCTTTGGGGAGTAAGACATCTGCAGGATCCACCCCAGCACCCTAAGAAAAACGAATATCAAACTGACTTTTTTCATTTAACTTAATCCAGTTCTGTGATTTATGGGGTCTTATCTCCTGACTCCACACCTGGGGTTGATGCTTCTGAGCTCAGTAATGTATTTAAGTGCACTTTATTTAGAGCAGCTGCCAGAGTTGGTGAGCTTCTCTATAAAGCAAAGTGCTGGCAGGAAAGTAGAGAAAACCAACGGCTGCAAAAGGAGCCTTCCAGTTGAGCTTTCTGTCTTCATCTGAGAAACCCAAGTGTTAAAACAGCACTTGGGCTGGCTAGTGCTCCAGCTGTCTGAGAACAAATGGAATAGGCTTAAAAATGTCCTTAAAGTATGTGGCTGCATTGTTTTAACTAATCTCTGCAGGGAACCATTCACATGCCTTTAGCTTGCAGCTTGTTACATACATTGTTTTTTTCCAGGGTAGTATCCCAGGTTAAATGAGCAGCTTTTGGAGAGCTTGCTTGGTAGTGCCTAACCTGAACACTTGGTTGTGGAGTTAACTCCTCTGAAGAGCCTGTTTTTTCTTTTCTCTCCCATTAGTGTCGAGCAGAAAGGGAGTTGCACTGATAACTGTGAAGCATCCTTGGTGGGGAGGGAGGAGAGGCAGCTGCGTGCATGGAGTACAGTATGAATACTTGTTGCTTTGCCTGGTGGCTGCTCACAACCCCTCTTTTTTGCTTTCTCAGCAATGGTACCAGCATGATATCATTGATCATTCCCCCCAAAGACCAGATTTCACGAGTGGCAAAAATGTTAGCGGATGAGTTTGGCACCGCCTCCAACATCAAGTCTCGAGTGAATCGCCTTTCAGTACTGGGAGCCATTACATCTGTACAGCAAAGACTGAAACTCTATAACAAAGGTAACTTCTAGTTTGTATGGATGCTGGCAGGCTTCCCTTCCTTGGAAGCAGCCTTAAGTTCCTGCATTATGCAGTTTTCTGTTGGCTTGTGCTGCTATTTTGCACTGATATTCCAGGTATGTTGCCTGTGGGTGGTAGATGTTGGGACAGCCGTAGCAAGATGATCCTTGTCCTTAAGTGGACTCATGATTCTGTCCCTTAGCAGTGCTGGCGCTTCTAAACTTGGCTGGCCTCGAGAGCTATTCCACAATAGTTCATTAGTTTTAAACTAGTGGTTTTCCATCAAGCAGAAACTTAAGAATGCCCTCCACGTGCTGCTCTGCAGCTGCCATCACTCTGAGAGGAAACAGGCCCAGGCCATCTAAAAATGAGTGCTGGAAAAGAGTTCAGCTTCGCTGTCTTTACACTGGCAAGTGGCCTTCGTTGAGATGGTCAGTCTGTAAATCCACGTAGAAGAACTAGGAAAGCTTCATGGGGATGTTCAGTCTTTTTCTGGAGGGATGCTCAGCCTTTTTGAGAATTCTATGAGCTTGCAAACTCATGGGTTTAACAGCCAGGTTCTTGCAGCTGTTTTCCACGTTTTTCCATCAGTGTTACCTTTAGCTTCCAGCTCCGAGCTGTTTGCTATGGGTGCACTGAATTAGTTTGTTTTCCATTGTAGAGATCTGGGAGGGAATGAGGTGGGGGAAATGGGAAGTGAAGAACTTGGGCACTTCAATTTCAACTCTGTCTTTAAGGCCTAGTAGTTAGTTTTTGGTGGGTACAGCTTGCAGTATTTTAGTGATCTAAAATTGCCTGGTGTCCTTTGTAGTACCTCCAAATGGTCTGGTTGTTTACTGTGGAACAATTGTGACAGAAGAAGGAAAAGAGAAGAAAGTCAACATTGACTTTGAACCTTTCAAACCAATCAATACGTCATTGTATTTGTGTGACAACAAATTCCACACAGAGGTAAGAAATCTCCTATTGCTTGCTGGTCTTGTGATAGGCTGCTTTGCTAGAGTCTCTGGAACAATCCACGATGAGCTTGAGCTCACAGTCTGTAGAGCAGCAGGCTTTAATTAAGACATCCTGCTGGAGAAGCCACTGGGTGGCTTGTAACTGGCTCCAATTCAGCAATGTGTGATATTTGCTGAAAGGAATTGAGATATTGTACAGTTGGCTTTATGGCCCAGCTAGTAACTGCTGAGTTTGGGTAACACAGACATAAGCTTTTCTCTGTAACTGGAAGCAAGTTTTTTTTTCTTAACTATAGAGGCCTGTAGATCTTATTCCAAGCCAGGCCTTAAAGTAATGCCAAGATAATATTAGTGCTGCCAGGCTTGATATCAGATGTGTTAATTGAGACCCGTGATGGAGAACTGGCAAGTGCCTAATCCAGTGTAAAGTGGGATTATTTTTATCCAACATCTACTTAGTTAAATGAATGGTTTGAGGCATATTTAATGTGAGTTACACTAGTTTTGACTGCATGAAGTCAGTTTATTGTGTCTAAGTCTGTTTAGGCAGTAGCAGAGGTCTCAATGTCAGTTGTAGATGACTGGCTGACTGCCTTTCATGTCCATGGCCTTCACCATGATGAATATGTGGACTGAACCTTAATTGCCTGTCATCAAACTCGTATGACATGGGCTTGACAGGCCTATCAGTGATGTAGTTCTTGTTTGCTTAGGTTTTTGAAGATCTCATCCATGATTGGCTTTCAAAGGGTAGGAGGAGTGCAGGAGAGAAAGGTGTGCTTGTCGCACAAGTGAGGTACATCCCTACTGTTGTGTCCCCTCACCAAGGATGAAGTCCCAGTACATTTTTGACCTTCCACAATAACAAAACTGCACACGGTGCCAGCTCTTGAGTTGTCTGAGCCCACGTGTCCATAGGCAACAGAAAGCCAGAGGTAAATAAGAGAATTCAGGAGAGAGCCGGAGGTGCAAAGCCGAGGGAGATGTTTGTCCCTGCAGTTGCTGGCACTGGGTGGACAGTGGTGGGTTGCCCTCTGCCCTATCAGGAAAGGGATTAATTTGGTCTTGGCTGCAGCTACTGCCTCAGGGCACAGATTCAATAATAAAAAAAAGTAGCTGCTGCCCAGTGGGCTGTTCCCAGGAGGCAGCTGTAAATACACTCTTGCTGGTGTGTGGTGTTGCTCAGCAAGCGAGTGGCAATGACTTGAGAGGAATTTGTGGTAATGGTCACTACTGGTGGTGTGGTTACTCATGGCACCTTTCTCCATGGGCTGTTTCCTCTCCTGTGTCCTTTGAGTATGAGATTGTTTCACTTGGTCTACACTGCAGAATCAAATCTAGCTGTAAAACCCTGCTCTGTACTGTCTCAAGCAATGAGGTGGTATTAGCACTGAAGCCTCAATTTGTCTGTGATCTCATTTGGTTGTAGAGCCATGTTTCTATCCCAGTGGTTCCCCACAGGGTGCAACTGGAACTCAACATCTAGAGCACCTGGCTCAGTACCTCCACAGATTTCCCACAAAGATGTCCCTGCTCACTGCAGGGGAGTTGGACTAGATGACCTTTAAAGGTCCCTTCCAACCCAAACCTTTCTATGGCAAGGAGCAGTAAGAGGACATGATCTTCACCTTCAGACTGAAGCTGCAAAGAGGAAACAGCCCAGGCTGAAGGAACTGGATAGAAGAAATAGTCCCTTTTTTGTGCTTGATAGGTCAAACATTGACATTGAACTAATGAAGGGGAAACTGAGGGAATTTGCTGATCATTGGATACTTTATTAAAATAAGAGGGAATCAAGAACATCAGAGCTGTAGTCATCTGCTGCCTGGCAAGAGTATCTGATAAGATTTCCTCCAGATATTTTATTGCCTGTGTGAAACTGAAGTAACTTCCCAAGAGGGATATGAACCCTGATGTGTGTCTGAAGGGTGGGATTTGCAATGACTTATTTTGATACCTTGGCTGGAGCATTCATTCCAGTCACACGATTTGCTTGGCCATGTCCCAGTTAAATAGATTGCAATGTAATATGCCACTTCCTCCTCTCATTCATCCCACTGCTGAGAAATTAATACAGAATATTTATTTTGGCCAGTAGATTCCATTAAACCTTAGTGTCTGTTCCTTTTAAGCTTGAAAGCTGTAGGCTTGGTGGTGTGGATTTTGGATAGAGATGAGTGATGGTTTTTATCCTTTCCATTCAGGGCAGTAATGGAGCTGGCAGGCACGCAGGCAGTTAAAGGTCCTGTGCAGTAAACCAACACCATCACTCTTTCAGTATTAAACCGGTGACTTAAAACAATCTGGAACCTGACAAGTTCTCCATCCTGCTGCTGTGTTTTTGTCAGCCAGGAGGAGGATTCCTGCTCTTACTTTTATTGAGCATGGCTAAGTGAACAGGAGTGTGTGCCCAATGTCCTCACCCACTCAGGTGCCCTTGGCAGTGTTGTGTGAGATGGTACAGGGGCCATCTCAACTCCTGAATCTGCTGCTCTTCCTCCAGTTTACTTATGAAAAAAATAGCAGTGACCACCCATGGAACTAAAATTGATTGAGGTGTGTTGCCTGGTGGCCCTTCTGAACCCTGGTCCTTGAGCTGCTGCTGACAAGAGCACTTTGTGTTGCAGGCTCTCACGGCGCTGCTCTCCGACGACAGCAAGTTTGGCTTTATTGTAATAGACGGTAGCGGTGCCCTCTTTGGAACCCTGCAAGGAAACACAAGAGAAGTCCTGCACAAATTCACTGTGGATCTTCCAAAGAAGCATGGTAACACCCTAGTCTTATCTCCGGTGTTCAGCAGAGTATCACGGGGTGGGTTGTGAGGGCAGGAGCTGGGAACTTGGCCTGTAGGTGTTCAGCTCTACTCAATTCCTTGCTCCCCTGAAATCTGACAGCAAAGCCTCTAGTCTGAGCCTTCTGTCAAAATTAATGAATCACTCTAATGTACAGTTGATCTTCTTAAAGTGGCTGCTCTTATTTTGGGGCACACGTGACCCTTTACTTGGGTTTGGGATACCCTTTAGCTAAATATTACTCGCACAACTAGTAATACCACTTGGTAGCATCTTTAAAATTTGCATCTGATGCTGTTGCATGTAAACCACAGTGAAAAGGGAGAAGCTGTTCCTTGCAAGAAGCACAGAAGCCTGATGGAGCAAGCAAAATTCTAGTTCCACTGTGTGATGCTGTATTATAGTGAGCCACTGATGACACAGCAAGTTGTCTGCTAGCTACCCCTGGGTTACTGTCCTTCTCTGTAGGGTGGGATGGGACAAAATGAAATAAAAATCTCCTCCAGTGAGGTTTCTGCAGCAGAGACTGCTGGGATGTGGTGCATCAGCAAGCATGTGAGGCAGTGTAACAAAGGAACTGGCTTTTAATGAAAGTACAGGCCACAGAAAATATACACAGATGTTCAACATTTCTATAGAGAGTTGTGAGAAAAGAAAAACAACAACATATTTCCCTCTGTGGGATACATGCAGAAAAATCTTTCTCTGAATGAACCCTCTTTATTCGCTGCTGTTTCGATGAGTGCCCCTGGCTCTGCTTGTGGCAAACAGAGTCTGGAAGCTGCCTCTGCCCTTGGTTTCAGTTACTCGGGGCCCAGCTGGGACCTTGTACTAATAATCTTCCTGAAATGAAGCGAGTCCCCAGTCGGTACCTCTCTGTTCTCCTGTGAAGGTAGAGGAGGTCAGTCTGCCCTGCGCTTCGCCCGCCTCAGGATGGAGAAGCGGCACAACTACGTGAGGAAGGTGGCGGAGACGGCCGTGCAGCTCTTCATCTCTGGAGACAAGGTGAACGTGGCTGGTCTCGTTCTAGCTGGGTCAGCTGACTTCAAAACTGAATTAAGTCAATCCGACATGTTTGATCAGGTGAGCAAAGCCCAAATGTTGGAGCTGTCAGTAGTAACTAACAGTAGCTCTGGTATAAGATGGGTCTCCGGAGGAATGGAACTTTGGTGTCTTAAGCAATCAAAACTAAACATGTGATGTATCCTAGAGAGGTCTCCTCCTGCAAGGAGGTAAGGTCTCCTTTTCTGAGTGCTACAAAGAAATCTTTCCTCCCCAGTTTTGAACTGGTGTTCGTGTTCTTTGTGTTCCCAAATCTAAAGTAGGAGCTTTTTTGGAGTTAAACTCCACTAAACCTAATCTCTGCGGCCCTGTTGCCTGAAAATTGTGCTTCGATATTAAGCATTCAGAGGAACCTCTGACTCAGAACCTCTGCTTGCAAGTGAAGCAAAATAGATTAATGCTGTGACTCTTGCCAGATACTTATTCTTGTGGCATTATGAAGTACTCTCGTGGCAGTGCTGTGTAATAGACTCTTTTTCATGTCTCCTCTTTTTCTTGTCTAGCGGTTGCAATCCAAAGTACTCAAACTAGTTGACATTTCATACGGAGGAGAAAATGGATTCAATCAAGCAATTGAGTTGTCAACTGAGGTCCTCTCCAATGTGAAATTCATTCAAGAGAAGAAACTAATAGGTATGTGACTACGTGCTCAGCCTTCTCTTGAGCCAGATATGCTTGATTGAATGTGCTGATCATGCTTAAGACCTCCTCGTAATGCCTTTGTGTGCTGCCTCAGCCCTGCAGTGCTTTCTGAGCAGAGCATGACTTGTAGGGATCCTTTCAGTTACCTGAACACCTCAAATGCTGCAGGACTTAATGAAGCTTTAAGGAGTGGGGGTTTTGTTGATGGTTTTTTCCCTGCCAAACTTCTTGGATCTTCCCTGTTTATCTTTTCACCAGAGATCACCTTAGTTTCAGGCCTTCTGGTGACATTTGAGTGGGAGGGGAAAAAAATATGTCCTCAGATTGCTTATGTCTTCAGCAAGATGAGAGTTAAGATTTATTTTGTTTTAAGATGACAATGGAGATGATCCCTTGTTTGGCTGTCAGCAGGCACACGTTACTAATTTGAAAGCCCAGGAGGGCAATAAGTAACAGTAGGTACCTTATACTGAAGAGTGAGGTTAAATAGTGCCTGCTGGTGGCTTAGTCATGCTGATGGTTCCATAGTGAAGGGGAGACTTTCAGTGGGGTGAGACTCCTGACCAGGCAGCTGACAGAGTTGACTTCTGCTGCTGAATGTTCTAAATGATGTGCTTTGACATGTTAGCGTATCCCTTGCTTCCTTCAGCAGCATTGCAGTCTCCTTTTTCAGTTTCTTCTTGCATTCCAGCCAGGCTTGTTAAAAACCCTCGTGGCACAACCAGTGCTCACAACAGTCTCTCTCTTGGCTGCAGGACGATACTTCGATGAAATCAGTCAGGACACGGGCAAGTACTGTTTTGGTGTGGAGGACACACTAAAGGCTTTGGAAATGGGAGCAGTAGAGATTCTGATAGTCTATGAAAACCTGGATATCATGAGATACGTTCTGCACTGCCAAGGCACGGAGGGTAGGTGGCACTTCTGTGGAACTGACCCTGAGGGTTTAACACCTAAGCTGTCTCTCTTGGATAGATTATGCTGGAGGAACTCTCTAAGTAGATCTCTGAGGACTTACTCAAGGGGATGGTGTGTGGACAGGTCACTAACTTGCAGCTTCCCAGCTATCTAGGGGGAGAAGTCTGAGGCTAGCAAGCTTCCAGTGTGAAACCTGCCTTTTGGTTGTGTGAGTATAAATGTGGTACCAGGGCATCATAGAGGGGAGACTGACCCGACCCTTATGGCCAGAAACATAATTCTTACTGACTGTAGACAAACCACGTGCCTACAGCAGGACCTCTGCCTGGTTTGGTGTTGGCACTGCAGTTATTCTCTACTGGTGGGCCCTGTTTGGTTTCCCATAGAGCTTTGACCAGAAAGAAAGGCAGTATCAATGACTCAGCCCTCTGTGTTGTAGCTGTTGGCTGTTGTCGGTCTCTTGCTGTCTTTTAACCTGCATCTGGTATCCAATTTAACATGTTTTTCCTCTCCCTTTTCAGAAGAGAAGATTCTGTATTTGACACCAGAGCAAGAGAAGGATAAATCCCACTTCACAGATAAAGAGGTATTTCAGCTTTGAGGCTTGTTGATTTTTTTTTTTATTATTATTTTTTTCCCCTTGGTGTCCTGGTGCAGCATTCTGAACATCTGAGCTGAGTTTGTCACAAGCACGTGAGCATGGTGACCTTTCTGGCACTCAGATGAGACTTCAGGACATGTGGCTTCTCCTGTTCACTTTCAATGTAACCCCTGGATTCTAGACTTGCTTCAGTCTTTCCTGCTGCCAGTTCCAGGGTTGTGTAAATGAGTTGAAGTGACAGCCAGTATGGGGTCTTTGACCACCATCAAACCATCTGCTAGAAGAGCCTGGTAGCCACGATGCAACATGCAGGCTAAGATCCCAAACCATTGTTCCCTGCTTGTTGTGCACTGATTTGGTCAATACAAAAACAACTAGAAAGTATTACAGTTAGTGCAAGGGAGAGTTTCCTTCTAGATATATTTGAAATGTGGATCTCTCGTTCACTGCCTGTGAGTTTCTTGGCTGTGCAGGTCAAAAAAACACTGGTGGGCTGTGAGGTTTGTATTATTTTTCAGGATAAACTGGGCAAATAAAAACCCTGTCCCTTGCAAAAAGGATGGTCACCTATGAGTTGTGTTAGAGTTGCCAGGGTGGCCTCTTCCAGCTGCTTTCCCTCCTGGAGGTGTAATTGCTAATTCCTTCTGTGCACAGGAGGTTCACAGTGCTATCTGCAATGATGTCGTGTTTGTGCCAATAATCACTCGACCTTCTACTTATAAAACTGTGTTTTACTTCTGTATTTGCATAGATCAGTATTTCCTAGAGCCCACGGTGCCTGGTTAGCTGGGTGGCAATGGACTGTTAGTGGGTATGGAGCAAATCTAAAGCAACAGTGAAAACTCAGAGTGCAGCGCGAGGTGACAGTTGAGCAGAAGAATAAACAAGGTGTTTTCTCCCCTGCTTCTGTACTAACTGCTGTAGTTTGGAGGCTCCAAACAAGGCCTGTCAATATTTAATTTCTTAGCACCAGGAGCCTTCAGCTTGTGCCAGCAGTTGTCTGATACAGATGTGTCAGGAATGCCTTCCAGCTGCCCCACAAGTGTGCCAGGCTGCTCCAGCTTGCTGGGCACGAAGGCTCCTGCCTCTGTCTTAGGGTTGAAAAGACAGTGGTGATGTTTAAGCCAAACACAACTTTGGTATGAATTTTCTCCATACATAATGTGCAGTGAACATAACACTTTTTTTTTACTTTTCCCCCTCAAATGTCTCCACAGACGGGCCAGGAACATGAACTGATAGAAAGTATGCCCCTTCTGGAGTGGTTTGCAAACAACTACAAGAAATTTGGAGCAACATTGGAAATTGTTACAGACAAATCACAGGAAGGATCCCAATTTGTGAAAGGATTTGGAGGAATCGGAGGTAAACCAAGAGAAAAATGTTTGTCTTTAACTGACTTGATAATCTGGTGCCAGCACAAGTGGTGTTAATCTTACTCCTATTAATCAGGATACCAGTTCAAGAAACCAGTGTTTTTCAGGGTTTTCCAGGTGAATTAATTCCATATTCATCAAGATGCTGCTGCATGTTAGGCAGCTGTCACTTTCTGTGTTCCTCAGATCCCTTTGTCCTTCAGAGCTCTCAGAGGGGGGACTGTTCTTCTTTCCAGCTGCTGAATTTGAGAAGGGCTGTGAATTGCTTCCCTCTCTCTGCACAGTTCTCTTGTGGCAGGCCATGCCCTGCTGTGTAGAAGTGGTGTATGACAAACAGCAGCCTCGTTGCTGAAGCAGTTGGATGTCTGTTACTCATCTCTCAGAACTTCCCTGGTGGACTTTGCTCCCTGGTTTTCTGCTTCTTTTCAAAATAAAAGTGTTTTTAGCCCAAATTTGTGGAGAAATGAGGCTTCTGAAATCCCTCAGTCCTCTTGAGCTCACTGACTGGTTTCAGCTAAGTCTCTGGCAAAGGTGCAGATAGCTCATGTGCTTGGGTCTGACAGAAGTCCTTAGCAGGGTAGAGGCAAACCACCTGCTGAGTGCCTTGTTCTCCTCAGACTAGGGCTTCCAGAACAAAGCTGTTGCTTATTTGCTGATGAGCCAGCTGCTGCCACTTGCTGTGTTTTGTCCCACCTGAAGATAGAATCATAGAATCGTTTTGGTTGGAAAAGACCTAAAAGATCATCAAGTCCAACCATGAACCCAGCACTGTCAGGGCACCACTAAATTATGTCCCTCAGCACCACATCTCCACAGCTTTTAAGTCCCCCCAGGGATGGGGACTCCACCCCTGCCCTGGGCAGCCTGGGCCAGCCCTTCACAACCCTCTGGGGAAGGAAGTTTTCCGTATGTTCAACCTAAACCTCCCCTGGCACAACTTTCTTCTGTTGCTTATTTCTTGGGAAAAGAGCCCAACCCCACCTCACTCCAACCTCCTTTTGGGGAGTTGTCCAGAGCGAGAAGGTCTCCCCTGGGCCTCCTTTTTTCCAGGCCCAACACCTCCAGGTCTCTCAGCTGCTCCTCACCAGACTTGTGCTCTAGACCCTTCCCCAGCTTCATTGCCCTTCTCTGGCCACACTCCAGCCCCTCAATGTCCTTCTTGGAGTGAGGGGCCCAAAACTGACCCCAGGATTCAAGGTGTGGCCTTCCCAGTGCTAGGTCCAGGGGAACAATCCCAGCCCAGGTCCTGCTGGCCACACTATTTCTAACAGAAAAACAGAGAGGAGTACATTGTGAAGAGAAATTTCCTAGGGCCAGAGAATACCAGTCAGAAGGAAACAAGCCTGAATGTTTTGGCTACATGAGGATTCACAGGCTTATAAGGTTTCAGGGTCTGTAATTCCTCTTTGCATGGTGGGATCCTCTTTTCTACCATACCCCAGTCTCTGTAGACTTGAAAGGAAATACTCCTTGGATACCCTTCACCTGATTAAATGTTTCCAGAGGTAAAGGCTTCCTAGAAACCCAGGTTGGTGTTTGTTGTGGGAAGAGTCCAGGAAGACAGCTGCTAAATACTGCTTTTATTCCATTGTAAAAGTTACTTCAGTGCCAGCTGCCTTCTGAATTTAACTGACAGGCCTTTGTCTAAGTAATTCTGTTAGGACAAATGATGTGTTACTGGTATTTTGAGGGAGATGCAGCTCTCTTAGAATAGGCCCAGCTCTGCCAGAGGCAGCTTGGCCTGTGCTGGGCAGGTAGGTGTTTCCTTTGGGCTGTAGGTTGCATCTGGCTGTCACATGGATGTGGCGTGTTCACTGTAGCTGCTCGTCTGCTGTCAGTCAGTCTGAGCCTGACTTGAGACACGAGTGCTGAGTCAGCTCCTGAGAAGTTAACTGAGAAACTCTGGATGTGCAGATGGGGCTCAGTAAACTGTTCAAAATGCCTTTCTAGCTCTTGGAGTGTTGAAAAAGCTGAATGAAGTGTGTTGTCTTTACCAGGTATCTTGCGGTACCGAGTGGACTTCCAGGGCATGGAATACCAAGGAGGAGACGATGAATTTTTTGACCTTGATGACTACTAGGTAGTCGACCTGGGTCTGGCAAAACGTGCCTCGCCCCTCCAGCATCCAACCCAAGGAGCAAACTCATGGTGGAAAACACAACAGATCCCTGCCTTAGAATTGGAACATTTCCAGAACTTGATCCGCAAGCATTGGATTTAAAAACGCAAAACCCTACACTTTGATTTGTCATAGTGTCAGTACAGCAGCAAACTACTAAGTTCCTATATGCCACTTTGGACTAATTTAAAAAGAATCCCAGTTTTTACTTTTACTCAATGGTGAAATTGGTTGCTCTTGTATTTTATGAAAATGATTTTTTTAACCTTCATGATACATTAACTGCTGTAAACCTCTTCCTTCAAAAAAAAAAAAATTAATAGAAGTAAGATCCTACTGGTTTGTTTCTTTTTACTTTGATTGGAGAAATCAATTGCTGCATTTTGAAGCAGCCTGACCCATTTACATGGCATTCTCAGCTTAGACTGCAGAAGAAGAAACGTAATGAAATTGGAGCCATTCATTCTCTTCAAAAACATGAGCAGGCACTTCCCTAGAGTGCCAGCTTCTAACGTGTGGCTTGCAAATTCAGATGGTTTGGGGAGGCTTACCAGCCAAACGTGCTTTAATCTGTTTGCAGAAGCACTGCTCGTACCAACTAGGAAATGCACTTCCTTGATTGCAACAAAAATGCTGCTGAAGTCTTGGGGTTAATTAGGATTTGAGGAGTGCAGCCTTCAGGAATTGATTTTTTTTTTTTTTTCCAGTCTTGACAGAAAATAAACATCCGATTTCAGAGAAGTAAGGTACACTTTGCTTTTTGTTCCTCAGTAAGTTGTTTTGTTTTTTTTTTGCTTTAGGACTGTGTAAGGATTCCTTTATGATGTGAATTTGAACCCAGGGTTCTTTAATGGGAGTGGGTGATTTATAGGAATAATTAGGAAGTGGAGCCCTTGCCTGGAGCCTTAGTGCTGGAGCATTTGGAGCCTTTGGTCCCGTTATTAGACGTTGGCAGCCCCCAGGGACACCCATCTCCCAGCACTGAGGCAGGCTCTTGTGTCCTGTAGTTCTGATGCTGAGCTCTACAGCATCTTTAATGGGTTCAAACTGGTGGCATCAACCCTGAAGAAAGCTTTTTGTCCTGCCTGCTATATAGGATGCTCTTCATCCTCCTGGAAATGGCTGAGGGATTTTCAGGTGCTCTGGCAGGCAGAGGGTGGAGTGGACACTAGGTAATGCACAAGTCTGGCTTCTCCTTGGGGTGACTGGGTTTCGGGGACACCACGGCACCTGGTCCTCCTGTCCTTCACTGGCTCTGCCACTTGGGGGCATCAGTTGGTCCTTCACTGGCTCTGTCGCTCGGGGGGCACCAGTCCCAAGCAGCTTCTGTTCCAAGTTGCATACCTGCCTATTTTTTCCCAGTTAATCCTGTTTCACTTGAATGGGGAGGGGGAGCTTGTCTTAAAATCTCTGCCACGCTGTTCTTTGAGGTCCAAAATTCCCGTGGCTGTGAGCGGTCTGATTTGCCCCCTGGTTTATGACCTGGCAGATCCACATCCCAGCTGGAATCTCACATGGAAGGTGTTGGCCGTGGATTTGCACAAACCCAGGTTTGAGCACATTTGTGGTCTCCACAGCAGTATGTTCTGGATGTTGCCATTGTAAATGGGTCTAATGTGACATGACAAGACCAGAAAAAATTGGATGTAAATTTACTTTTTTTTTTTTTTTTGAATATACTGCTTGTTGTTTCACATGATACATTAGGGTATGCAGCTCCTTTTTTTTTTGTAGTCTTTATTTTTACTATTTAAGTTTGGAAATGATGCCAAATTTTTGTATTTCTTTAATCAATGTGTTCTCTTCGGTGATATATATTGCATTATATATTGATGTGTATATCAATATATACTGATATGTATTACACTTACACATACAAACACGTTAAAGGGGGGTGAGAAATCCTAGCCTTCGCATACTATATAGCCTCTGCAGAGAGATCCCAAGCAGTGATATCTTGGTGTTGTGATGTACAGAAATGGAGAAGAGTATTAAACCATATTTAAGAATATAGTGCGGACTCCTGATTATTTTATTTCTTTAATCCAGGAAACTCCTGCTTTACTCTCAGCTCGGGGCCAGTGCAGGTCAGTGCTTGAGTTTTGAGGTGGCTGTTCCATGGCTGGGCTTGAACACCATGTTTCTTCACCCTGCTGAGTTGCTCTTTTAAGCTGTACCAGAAATCTCCCTTCAGAAGGGGGGATAAAACCCAGCAATTCCAGTTCAAAGCTGGTAGTGCTGGGGGTGTTACCTAAGGGGGTCTGCTGAAAACTGAGGCAGATGAAAATCACCCTGCAGATGCTGAAACCTGCCCTTCATATTCCAGCCTCAGGACTCCTGGGTGGGTTGGGGTTTTTTAAGAAGCTTTTTCTACCCTGTTTTTTAGTGTCTTTTCTGACAAACCCGTTCAGAAGTGTACGTGCTGCATGGGCCCGTGCATCAAGACATCGTTGATGTCAGGAATTTTAAATCACCTGCCAGCTGGCCGTGCCTAGCACTGATTCTCTGGCTGAGTCTGAGCATCCACCTTCTCCTGTCACAGCACCAGAGCAGGATCTGTGCTGAGTAGCTGCCTGCCTGTTGCCGTTCTGTGCCAGCTCCTACCCACAGCAGTAGGTGTTCCTGTGAGCTCAGATGGACCTTAGTTCTTGTACTTGCTGCCTCATAGATGGGAGAGCATGATCCTTGTGCTCACAAGCTCCTGGGGCTCAGGATCCTCAGGTCTCTGGGTAGCAGAAGTGTTGGAGGTGTGAGGTTTCTGCTGGAGCAGAATAGGACTGATGTGAAGCCCACTTTGCTGCATGCATCTCATGCTGCCTACAGCCTGGGCACAGAAAACTGCTCCCCATTCAGCTCGCGGGGCAGATGAAAGTGTCCAGCTGAGATCAGCACAAAATACTAAAAAACCATAATCCTATTAGTCAGCGCTGGGCATGGGAGAAGCCATTGCTTGCAGAAAGCTGCCCACGCAGTCTCACCAGCTGGGGGAAGCAGCCATGGGGATCTATATTGTTTTCAAAAAACCCCAGGAATATTTCTCAGTTAACCCTTCGCTGGCAGCAACAGCAAACCTGGTTTCTGCTTTTTCACCTTTGTGTTCCCAGGGGAAAGGAGGAGCAGCGCAGCCTGAGAGCTGCCCAGGGATGCCCCAGAGCTGCCTGGTTCAGTGTCACAAATGCTACGTGCCAGATATGTTGGAAGCTGCTGTTTCCTCACGTACTAAGCTCTTGGCTGGTGCTCAGGTCTCCTCCCCTTTGTGTTTTGGTGAGAAAACAGCGGTGTCTGGTCTGCGGGAGCTGCGTGCTGGGGACCCCTCTGCAGCTGGCAGCAAAGGTGCTTGGACTGTGACTCCTCCGGAGGCACTTCCCAGTTACAGAAGGTTGGGGCTGCTGGAGAGAAACATGCTGAAACTATGTTCTTCCTTTTAGCTGCCCAAACAAGGTGTCTGGGGCTCTTTAACCCTTCAGACAGTGCTTTGTGCAGCAGCCTTGCTGTTGTCCCGGCTGCAGGAGCCAGCAGTAGCACTTGGGTTGTATTGAAAGTGCTGATTCAGTTGTCTTTTTTCACGTTGGATGTTGCAGAGCATCAGGTGGGTGCTTCACCTGGGTGACTTGGCTGCCTTGGGCAATGTGGCATTTGGAAGGGGGTCTGGTGGGGCCGAGTCTGTGCACGGGCAACCAGAGGGTGCAGATCACTGTTGGAAGCTCAGCAGGATGGCTCTCCACATGCTGCTCTGCTGAGGGCTGCTGAGTAACTGTTTCCCTGGCAGGAATCTGATCTTGATTAGCTGGGATCAAGAGAATAAGTAGTTTTGTTTCCAGTATGTTGCGTGAAGCTGCTTCTGTGCATCTCAGAGAGGTTTAAGGTGTGCCCCGAGGGTCCCAATCCTGTGTTATTTCACACCAGAACTCAGACACTGCAGCCGCTGCGAGGGGCTCACGTGAGTGCTTGCAGCTGATGAGCACCTTCTGCTTGCTGTCCAAACGGATTTTTTTCTCTCATGCCACAGGGCTTTAGCTCTTCTAAATGCTTCAACTGCTTATGCCCTCGGTACCACCCGCTGAGTTTATTTTGTGTGTATTGAGCCCATCCCGCTCTTACCACAATCCCCGGTTCGGTTGGAGTTGGCACCGTGTGCTCAGAGGTTCTGATAATGCTCTTTTTCAGCAGTACTTCTTGCATGGCTGTAATTAAAGACAGAATTTGCCCTTTCTAAGCTGTTATTTCGGGCGCTGGAGCCCGGCCCGCGCTGTTGTTGCTGGCGGGCTACAAATGCCATTGTCCCGGGAAGCCGAGCGCTGGAATCTCACCCGGCTATTCTTAGGTGGTGGTGAGAAATCCCACTTCCACGTCTTTGTCAGGTCTTACATAAATCACAGGGCAGCTCCTGACTCCTGGCTTGGGACGAGGAGGTGACCTCAAGCTGCCACGGAGGGTGAGCTGGTGGAAGGGTGAAGCGCGGGTGGGGGAAGCCCCAGCTCTGCCTGGCCTTGCTCAGAAGGGGAAGGGGCTGTGAGGGTGGTAGGACATCACCACACAGCCTTAGCTACTGGCCTGTCCTGATGTACAGTCCATGGCCATTGCTCTTCTCCCCAGGCCCTTTTTGGGGCTGTTCCTCCCCCCCCATTTCCCTCTGCTTCCCCTCGGTCTCCTCCTGTGTCTGCTCTCCACAGAGCCACAGCAAGCGGTGGCCACTGTGGACGTGGCAGCTCTTTGAAAGCTGGGACCTGGAGCCAGGAGCTCCTGAACGATGTTGTGTGTAAGTCCAGGTAGCTGAATATCAAGGTGTCATGTGTTGGACTGTTCCCTCCAACCCCAGCTACCTCTGTAGCTGTTAAGACAAAAAGTTTCTAACCTACAGTTTCTTCTTTTTAATTTCTTAGAGATTTCTCAGAGGTTGCTTCACTTGTTCGGCCACCAAGTTTCCACACTGGCACAAAACCACCTCATTCTCTGAATCTCACAACCGAGTTTCCTCATCTTAGTGTTCCCTGCCACGTGCTTGGGGAGTCCCAGGTGGCTGCTTTGCTGCTTGCTTTCCCTGTGCTCTTACTTCAGGACTTGGTTTGAATGGGGAGAACTTTGACTGGGTTTGGCGGAGGGTCCCAGCAGCCTCCAGTTACTTGAGAGCTACTCTGCACATCGCCCAGGCTCCAACAGCCCCATGGAGGTAAGAGGGCACCAAGGGCAATAGCTCCTGGAGGGACACACAGAGACCCTGGGCTTCAACTCTGAAGTGTCCCCAGGAGAGGACACCCAGGGCTGGCTCTGGTGGTGGTTGTGGCAGGACCGATGCTGCCCACGCTGCTGGATGCTGCAGAGCTGAGCACCCTGCGCCAGCTCCTGCCCTGCCCCGCTCCCGGGGCTGCCAGAACTGGGGAGTAAAGCCCCAGGGTCACCTCAGAGGGTGCGGCACAGTGAGGAGATGGTGTTGGGAGAAATTGGGGATGGTGGTGGTTCACTGCAGGATCACTGATCACCCACAGTGATCCCGTTCACACTGCTTCACTCCACTGTATCTGCTGTGGTTGGTGCTGAAGTTTCCCTGCACCCCCCAGCCCACCCCAAAGCGCTCACCCTGTGCCCTTGCCCTGTCCCTGTCCCCAAACCCACTTGGAGGCACAGATGTCCCAGCCCATGAAGTCTCATGCCCTAAACAGGAGGACTGGTGTGTGGGAAGGACGTGCAGAGTACAGAGCTCAGGGTTAGCCCCAGCGGGGGTATCAGCACCTACTGCGAGCTTTTAAATGCTGCTCCCTAAATCTGGAGCCCCTCCAAACGGGCTGCCCCGGGGGTCCCCCTGCTCTGCACCTCTCTCCACCACCAGCATCACCCGCTCGCTGGCCTGCTGCTCTGCAGGATCTCAGCATCCCTGCGGCTTTGGGGGACACTGATAGATTGAAGCCTCTTGGGTAAGCAAAGCAGGAGGGAAAGGTTTACTTAGAGATGGTTTCTGTTTAAAGAAAGGGTTTTGGTATCTATTTAAATAGTGGTTTGCAAGGTTTGCTTAGAGCTTAGCTTATGCCAGGGTATTTTGGAGTTGTCTGCAGGAGCCCACTGTGGGGGCAGGTGATGGGTATGGGCAGAGGGACCCTCTCATGTCCCTGGAGCCAGTTTTCATTAAGAAAAATCTCCATTTCTCCACTGCCTGCCTAAGGAAGCTCATTGCTGATCCACTGCCTGAGGAATGTGGCTGGTAACCAGCTGAAAGGACGATGCTCATGCTTGGCAGACGAGATGGAGCATGGGGGACTTTCCATGTGAGGCACCAGCCTCGGAGGTGCAGCAAGTGGTGGCCATAAGCTGAAGGCAGCTGCCTTTTCTCCAGCACCACACAAGAGCCAAGAACCTATTTCTGGAGGGTGGGGAGAGGAGAAAGGGGGCTTTAAACCCATGTCATGGGTGACAGTGAGCTCTCGGGACACCTCGTGTACCTCTGTGCTGGGGTTCCTGCCGTTGCTCCCTGTCTCCTCACACATCCCACATGCCCTCTCTTCCTCACTGCTCTACCTTCCACCACACGACTTCTAGACTCCACTTAACCTGCTTGCTTTGTTGTGCTGGGGTGGATTTGAGTGGAATCTGTGGCTGAATGACTCTGAACCTCTTCCCTCCTGCATCCTCTGTGCATCCCAGGTGTGAGCAAGGTCTGCGTGGTTCTCCCGAGCACGTTCAGGGATGGCAGAGACCTGCTCTGCAAAGCTGGGGAGGATGAGGGGCTGTCCTGTGGACACACCGTTGTCCTTCCATCTTGAGATGAGCCTTGCTGAGCTCCAGCCTGGTTTGGTTTGACGCCTGGGTCATGAGTGTTTGCTGGAGGAGGAACAGCTCCAGGAGGAACATCCTGCGAGCATAAGGAGGGTGCTGAGAGGGAACCTGCTGCGAGTGGCTTTGGTGCCTGGAGCAGGGTCTCGGAGCTGCTCCAGCATATCAGGGGATGCCAGGGGCTGGCTCATGCTCTTAGTTTGTGTGTAACATCTCACTTCTCTCAAGCACATCAGAGCTCACTCGTGGGGAGCTCAGCACCTGGGTTCACAGGAGAGACTGATGCACGTGGGAGGTGAGTAGAGATGGCTCCGGGACAAGCTCCTCTGCTGCGAGCAGAGCTGAGGATAATTTAAATTAAATGCTAATTATTCTCTTGGCCTTCTCCTTGCTGAGGTGGAGATCCTCTCACCCCATGGACACAGACCCCTATGGGCTGCTCTGATGTGGTAGGATTTGAGAGGTGCCCCTGTGCCACATCACC
This sequence comes from Brachypteracias leptosomus, assembly GCA_013401335.1. NCBI lineage: Eukaryota > Metazoa > Chordata > Aves > Coraciiformes > Brachypteraciidae > Brachypteracias > Brachypteracias leptosomus. The sequence goes on along the minus strand of VYZX01002818.1, from coordinate 669,704 downwards.
CACCACCTCATCTCCCATGGGCAGGCTATCAGAGAAACCAAAGAGCTGCTGTAAATCCGTAAAAGCACACCCCAAACTCGGGAGGAGCTGCTGCTCCTCAGCCTGTGTTGGTGCAAAGCCAAGTTTCCTTTGGTGTCTGGCCAGGGAGGGGGTGTGGGGGGTCTCCAGGGCTCTGCATTGCTGTAGCTTGGGGGGCTCCCGAGCAGGGTCCTGCTGCCTGGGGCAGAAACCCCACCTCCAGCTGGGATGGCAGGGTCTGGGAGGAGCCCCAGGGCATTGATCCTTCCCAAAGGCCACGCAGTTCTAATATGTGGTAAAAAATAACCTGAAAATAAATTCCCATCAAGACCAACCAAAGGGCTGGGGCTTTCACTTGTGAAACCCACGGGTGGTTGAATCGTGCTGCATTGTGAAGCAAGGCTGCTCGTAGCTTTCTTGTTGTCTCCCAATCAATTATTGACTTCATGAGGTTTTCTTACAGTTGGCAGGACACCAGCTGCCCAAAAGCCATCTCCTTCCATGCTGAATGGAGACCAGCACTGCCCACTTCCACATGTAGGAGCTACTGTCCTGCTTGTCCACTCAGAAGCTGCTTCTGGGTAAGTTGTCTGCTTCCAACCCATCTGTTGGCAACTCTTCTGTCTGGCTGGTGGGTAGTTAAATTGAGGACTGAGCTTTGCAGGATATTCACCATATACAGTCCAATTCTCAAGGGCAACAACCACAGAATTGCCCAAACCTAAAGGGAAGCTGGGAGCAGAGGGAGCTGCTGCTCACCTGGTGGTCCAGCAGCTCCACTGTCCAGTGAGGAGAATTCAGTGCACTGGTGGGGAATCGAGTTCAAGCTGAGCTGAAATGAGCAGAGGCCAAGATGAGTCCCAAGGGTTTGTGACAGTGGTGGCACCAGTGTATTTGCCATGCTCCAGCCCACCCCAGCACCAACACCCCAGGCTGAGCTTCAGGAAAAATAGTTTGGGCCTGTTTTCAAATCTCACAGAGGCATCAAAATGGGGAATAATGTGCCAGGTGAGGGATGGAGGAACCTTTTTAGTCCCACCTGAAAATAGAATCATAGAATTGGTTTGGTTGGAAGAGATCTTTAAAATAATCAGATCCAACCATTCCTCCAGCACTGCCAGGGCACCACTAACCCATGTCCCTCAGCACCACATCTCCACGGCTTGGAAACCCCTCCAGGGATGGGGACTCCACCACTGCCCTGGGCAGCCTGGGCCACGTCCTGACAACCCTTTTGGGAAGAAGTTATTCCATAAGTCCAACCTAAACTTCCTCTGGCACAACTTGAGGCCGTTTCCTCTTGTCCTGTCAAACACCGGTGAGAGCCCTGGGAAGGCTGCAGAGCGAGGCTGGTTCTGAGGTTAAAGTGGGGATTTTGATGCTGCTTTTTGTTCTCTCCATCCAGCACACTTTAATTTCTGAAGTGTCCAAAACATGCTGAAGGTGTCAAGAGAAAATTAAGATGTTGCTGGAATAACCTGTCAGAGTGTCTGCAGCAAGTGCTTGCCAGTGAGTATGGAAAGGGAGGTATTGCAGACATCCAAGACAACAAATAAATAATTAGAAGGGTTCGTAGTGTTTGGGGTTTGTTTGGTTTTGTATTGGGCTTTGAAACAGCATTTGATCACCCCAGGGTGTCTGTGAACACTGCAGGTAAGTCAGGAGAGCAGCTGGGCTGGGAGAAGCCAGAGCAGGGGCTGAGGATCCCCCAGGGGGTCTGTCTGACCCCCCCTCCCCGAGGCCAGCGGGGTTTGGGCTGGGCAGGGGGGGTGTGGTGGGGCTGGGGGATGCCAAGCCCCTTGTTTCCCCTTGCTGGGCTCACAGGAGGGGCTGTGGGTGGCCAGACAGCCCAGTTCCACACAAAAATGCCAGCAGCTGTTTGAGCAAAGGGAAATGGTGCCAAACCCCTCAGTTACAGGGGTGAATGGTACGTGATGGTCCCAGGGCTGGGCAGCCCTGGTGAGCCAGCCAGTTTATTAAAAATGTGAGGTGGTTTTCTCAACAATCCAAAGCTGACACTCTCTAAACTATTCCTAGCTTGCAAATATCCTCCTGAATTGTATGAGCTGATGGGGCTGGGGTCTTTTTTGTAGTTTCCGTGTGGTGGGAAAAGTTACTCCATATTCAAGACCAACTCCAGCCATACTGGGAGGGTTTATGTTACTGGCTTTGCCTGCCTGTGTATGCCAAGAGCAGCTATGTGCTGTTTTCTTACACCTAAGAAATAGGTTCTGGTTTTGGGAGACCTGAGGAGTGATGCAACAAGTCAGACCTGGGTAAGCAGTGGTCTGTGAGCAGAAGACAAGAGGGTCTGTGAAGGAGTGAAGGAAAGTGGGGTGCAGAGGGTCGGATGTTAAACTGTGCTTTGGAATGGGCTTTTTTAGCTCTCCCATCTTTAGACCACACAAATCCCATCCTGCACATAGGATGTGCCAACTGAAGCAGCAGAACCTGAGTGCTGTGTGGAAGCACCAATAGTGGTATTTTGAGCCCCCCTCACTTCTAACCTGGGTACTTTAGATGCTGTAGCAGAGCTGGGTAAGGACAGGCTGCTCCTCTCTGTGAGGCAGCAGAGTCAGTGCATCTGTTACTGGGCAGCAGTGAGAATCCTTCTGGAAAAAATGAGCAGTCAGGTCTTTTTAAAAAAAATCATCAAACCTCCTGTCACCTCATTTTGGCTACAAAATATTTCTTTGAAGGAAAAATAAACATTTTCATACTTCAAGTGCAGCCGTCCCTGCCCTGAGAAGAATGTTTATTTATGTCTTACTCCTACCAGCTGTAAGTTCAAGAACTATTCTTCCTGCAGGAGCATTTGAAATGGACCTGCCCTGGCTTTCCTAGTGCTGCGACTCGTCACTGGCCATTGAGCAACCACTGATTCCTGTCCAGACAGCCAAATAAACGATCGTAAGATCCTAAGATGAGGGGTTTAGTGAGTAAACTGTTAGGCTGGGGATTTCAGGAAGGCATCCAAAGTTTGGATACACAAGGAGCTGCTGGAGGATTTGAGCAGCTACCTCCTGCCGGCTCCGAGGCAAACCCCAGAGATTGGGTCATTTGGCCACTGCCTGTCTCTTATTTTAATTTTCGTTTTTTCACCTGTCTGCAGCCTTGCAGGATTCATGGAGGGACTGGGACCAGCACCCTTGCTGGTGGGTACAGAGGAGCCTGCCTGGGAGACACCTGCAGCCACTCGCTTTCATCCTCCTCAGGTGGGTGTTTAACATCAGGGGAATCCCTGAAATGAGGGCCAAGGAGGCAGGGTGACTGTGTGGTGCTGAAAACATTGCAGAAAATGGACACAAGCTTAGAAAGAATTCACTTTATTATAGAGAAAAAATGTGGGGAGAAAACAATCAAATCCTGTTCTGACAGGGAGGTGTTTCTGTGCTGTGCCAGTCCTAACAACACCCTCCCCCAGCCTTGTGGAGCCGCAGACAGAGCTGCTGGTGTGGGAGGAGAGGTCGGAGGGGATTAGTGAGGGAATCCTCCCCTGGGGCTGGGCAGTCTGCAGGGTGGTGACATGGCTACCTGCCGGCTCCCCCCTGCCCCCCGCCCAGTCCTGATGCAGTTTGCTCTCTCCTGGAACATACCTGCTGGAAGAGGACACGGGTACATCATGCAGGGAACATACAGAAAACGTGGGCTTCAAAGGATGGATGAGTTTCAGCAGAGGTGCCAGCCCAGAGACAGCTTTTGGGACAGTGCTGCTCTTGGGACCAGTGGTACAAGCTTTCCAGGGATGTTTTAAGCCCATGATTGCTTTTGCTTTGATAAAGTGAGGGTGGCATCAACCTCCATGAGTTCTTGCCCTGTTGCACAACACGGAGCTATCTCTGGTTTGTTGCCGCCGGGACTTTCCCTCTTCCACTTCCCCCTCCTCCTCCTCTCAGGAAAACTGGCAGAGCGAGTCCTCTTAGGCTGAAACTGTCCCCCCACCTTGGTGTGCTTCCACCCCAGCAAGGTCGTCATTAGTGCTAATGACCAGCTCTGCCCCAGCTTTGCTGGTGTGTGACACAGATCTGTGGGGAAAGGTGATAGACACGCAGGGAGGAGTTATTGCTACAGCCTCCTGTCAACCCCAGCTCAGAGCACACGCCCAGAGACTGCTCCTCACTCACTGCAGTCCTGCCCTTCGGGTAGTCATGGGAACTAGATGATCTTTAGAGTCCCTTCCAACCCAAACCACTCTATGATTCATCAGAATCTGATGGGTTTGTGTCTCACGCTAAGTGAATCAAAACCCGTGGCTTTCATCCATCTTGTTAGCCCTTGTCTTGGCCACATTGCTCAGTCCCCGTGAGCTCTTAAGTACCAAGCCGCTTAGAAACAATTTTAATTTGCAGATACAAGGATCAATATCTCCTGCTCTTACTGTTCTGCACTAAAGTCAGAAAACCCAATTTTTAAATAATGCTTTCCTTAATAATTTTCAACGTTCTTTTATTTCTTTCATATAATAGAAATTGTTTTTTCCACCTGGTTAAAGCAGGTTACAGGAACTCAAGTTCCACCTGACAGCTCATGTCACAGGATCAAAGACCCTCACCTGCTTCTGTCAGGTCCATCCCTGTGATGTGTTGGCCACTCAGGCTGCCAGACTGAGGCCACAGATTACTCTTTCTTTACACAAATGGAGGAAATTTAGCCTTTTTTTTTTCTCTTTTACATTTTTTGCCCAGGCCATAGGAAAAGATAAATCCTTTCCATAGTCAGCTCTACTTTGGAAAGCACCACATAAATAGTATTGTGCCAGTCAGCAAATCTCTCCCCGGCGTATATTTAGACCGAGACATGCTGATTTTTCACTTTGGTGTCACAAACAACTATCTCTGCCTTGTTTGATCTCCAGAGAGGACACCTGATTACAGGGAGAGCCAAACCGAGCTGGAGTCTGTCCCACCTTGGTGACACCTCTGCGAGCTCGCTGGGGCTGGTGGCTGCACGGCGCCAAGGACGGGCTATGATTTGACCTGCGAGTCCTTCGTTACGGGTTGTGAGGTGAAGGTGGAAAGAACTGGGCTCAGCTGCCAGCCTGCGTGCCCAGGTTTGACAGGAAAAGCCCTGGAATGTGTTCTCTTGTGGAAGTGGAGCAAGTCTGGGTAAGGGTCAGCCAGAGGTTGCACAGCCCAAGCTGACGTTAGCATTGGTCTGTGAGTTTGGGTTTCACAGTCCCAGTGAGAGGCATGTTGGGGCAGTGGCACGGTGGGTATTTGCTTTGTCCAGAAGAATGTAAATGGAGCAGCTTTTGGGGGGACATCAGAGTTTCGCCCCCATCCTCTGAGCAGCAGCAGCAGCTTGTTTGGTGGGGAGGGAGACCTGCTGCTCTTGGTTTTCTTTTTTAAATGCTATGAAAAAAGTTCAGACCTCGTGGTAAGTATTCCTTTAAGCATTTTTTTAATGAATAAAAGACATTTCTGCTGACATAAATGTCCTGTCAAGCAGGTGCATGGTCAATAAGAAAGGATTTTGCACCATTTCCATTCCTTAACCATTTGGCAGAGATTTTAAACAGGTAACAGAAAAAAATTGCTTAGCACAAAGCTACCGAGCCCATTCCCATCACTGGTGCTGTGCTGGAACACCAGACTGCTGCTCATCACATTTCTGCTTCCAGTTCCTAACACCCACAAATGCACTCAGGCCCTGCTGTGTCATCAGCTCGTGCCCTTGGTCACCCAGAGCACCTGAGCTCTCAGCGTGGCCGAGGCTGTCACCCCACCCGAGGCTCAGCCCAGCTGGGTCCCGGCTGCTCGGAGCCCCCTGTGCTGGGGGTGCTGGAGGATGGTGACAAGCTCCCGTCTGCCAGCATGGTACAGACCTAGAGGTTGAAAAAGCTGCTCTTTGTGATGGGTCAGATGGAAATGCCACCATTGTACCCAAGTGTTTCCAGGTCTCCTCACAGTCCACCTCCTTTCCACTCTTTCTACCCGGGCCTTTCTGCCTTCACCCTAACCCAGACTGGAGGTTTCCCTGGGCAAGGACATTCTTGTTTATTCCCCTGATGCTGTGCCCGCTGTCAGTCAGTGCTCTGCAACAATCCCATTTCCCTGTATTCCCCATGGGGTGGGGCCTCATCCTATGCGGGGCTGAGCAGCTGCAGCAGCAGCACAAGCAGGACTGGGGTCTCCACTGACAAGGGGCACCATCACCTGCCCGAACAAAGCCAGCAAGGGGAGTCGTGGGGCATGAGACTGGGCAGTCAACTCAGGCTGGTGGTTTGACCCTATAAAAGCTGGACCCTCTCGCGGTGACTGGGGATGGTCCCCCAGGAGTGGCAGGTCCCCCAAGTCCTCGCTGTGCCTGTGGGCTGGGGTCACGTCACCCTGATTATTGCTGCTGCTGCTGCTCTGGTCCTTTCATGTCTGTGCCACCTGGAAATAGACAGCAAAACAAGCTTATGTCTTTTGTGGGGAGCTGTTCCTGCTGTCAACTGGAAAAACAACAGCACAGCGTGCAGGGTGTGATTCTGCCCCAGTGAGGCCACCTCTGGAGTACTGGGTCCAATTCTGGGCTCCCCAGTTCAAGAGAGACAAGGAGCTACTGGAGAGAGTCCAGTGGAGGCTGTGGAGATGCTGAGGGGCCTGGAGCATCTCTGTGCCCAGGAAAGGCTGAGAGCCCTGGGGCTGTTGAGCTGGAGAAGACTCAGAGGGGATCTGATCAATGCTGATCAATAACTAAAGGGTGGGTATCAAGAGGCTGGGGCCAGACTCTTGTCAGTGGTGCCCAGTGCCAGGACAAGGGGCAACAGGCACCAATTGGAACCCAGGAGGTTCCATGTGAGCAGGAGGAGAAACTTGTTTGGTGTGAGGGGGTTGGAGCCCGGCCCAGGCTGCCCAGAGAGGTTGTGGAGTCTCCTTCTCTGGAGAGATTCCAAATCTACCCGGACACGATCCTGGGCCCTCTGCTCTGGGTGAGCTGCTGGAGCAGGGGTTGGACCAGATCATCTCCAGAGGTCCCTTCCAACCCCGCCATGTTGGGATTCTATATACCATCATGCTTTCCTAATTCAGCACAGTTTGCAGAAGCTGGTATTTTTCATTGGTTCTAGGAAAAAACTGCCACTACTTAATAGTTCGTGAATCTAAAACCCACTGTGCTAAAGGTTTCAGCGTGTTCATTGTTTTCTGAGGCCGTTGGTGCTCTGTCGAACAAATGCAGCCCCACTCCCCACCCTTGGGTGCCCACAGGCCAGTTCAGAGCAGGTCCCAGGTGCTGGTGCCTCCTCCCTGGCACATCACAGAGGGTTCGTGTTGCCCAAGGTACCACCATGTGCTGCAGCATCTCTGGGGTTTTAACCTTCATCTTGGACACAGCCAGTGGTACCAGCACTGCTCAACAGCGTGGGTAGAGGAACGGTAACAGCGGCAGCAATTAGCAACAAAAAGCAACAAACTATCACCCCTGTGAGAATGTTACTGGTAACTCCTAATGTAAACCCCACTGGGATAGCCAGCAGTCTGCCTGTGACTGTTTCACCCCTTTAGTGCTCCTCCCTCCCCAAGCTCCTTGATTACTCTCCTTCCTCCGCAGGTGTTTCTGATTTCTGGCTAAGGGAGTGTAGTTCCCAGGCATGGGACCAGCCCAGGGCCCAGTTTCCCCCCCATGGGTGTGTTAAGAGGAGCTGAGACATGTTGCCCCATTCACGCTTTGGGAAGGCTTTGCTCTCCCTTTGCTGGTCAAGGTACAAAAGAAGGAAAATAAAGCAAGCTCCTGGGTCAGTACTAGGATATTAAAACTGACCGGGATAAAGCACTCACTGAGTACGGGATCATCTATTTAAATTTATTAGTCAAGCAAGTCAGGGCAGCAAAAGGCAGGAGGACAGTGTAGCCAGGCAAGGCGGTGCAGCAGGAGAGCACAGAGCGAGTGGACGGTGGGGCCTCCAAGGTGTTTTCCCCGCTGTCCTGCGCCAGGCCCGAGCCATTCCGCCTGCCCGCAGCAGAGGCCGCAGAACGGCTGCCGCGCTCACGGTGCCCGGCCCGGTAGCCCGCGGGAGGGACCCTCGTCCTGGGGAGCGCGGCCGGGGGCGACCCTATCCCCCCCATCCCCTCTGCTGCCCCGCGGGGCTGCTCTCCCCGCGCCGAGCGCCCTGCTTCCCCGGCCACCCTGCCCCGCGGCCGGGGCACCGGCGGCTCCAGCGCCGGTGTGTGACGGGCACCCCAGGGACACCGGGCCCCGCGGCCGTTCTATTCAGGTCGGTGTTGTGTCTGCGCGGCCCCTGCGCCATCCCCGGGCTCCTCCGCAGCCCCACGGGGCCCCGGGCGAGGCGGCGGCCCCAGGGAGGCCCAGCCGCGGCCTGCACCGGAGCAGGGTCAGCGCCGCCGCTCCCAGCACAACGCGCGCGGGCCGCGGGGCACGCCGGGAGC